>WJFA01000485.1:0-36625 GCA_009870155.1 Pseudobourletiella spinata
CTGGTCCTTTTATACCGAAATTCTGCTCCAGACACTCCGTTCATTATGTTGCCCTTAAGGACTCATGTCTACAACCATCTATAATCCCATTATCTATAGCCATGGTCACCATCAAAATATGCCGTAGGTTAGCTCTGGTTTTTGTTTCTCGCTGAAACTGGTGGATGATGTCTGAGACAATGGTTTTTCTTCGAGAGGTTAATCCCATTAAAGGCTCGTTCGCACATGTTCAGTTTCTAGACTTCGTGACCTTGCGTTACTCGTGTCGTGTTAGTGTATAGTAATAAGCTGGCGAGGAAGACACTAAAGCATGCTCTCCAGGTGAATATTATGGCTTCCAAGTCCTACGTTGTTGTTGAAGGCATTTTCATCGTCTTTCGGGGTTGACGTACTTGTAAGCAGGAAACTGAAGCCGGAGTAAATTATGCGGGAAACATATCTGAGATTAAAAGAGACATTTTGTTGTGCACAATCTGGCGCCTGTCTCATTATCATACATGTATATACGTGTTCCTTCGCCTTATCGTGACATGACATGACCAGCAAACTCCGGTTGGTGAAGCATCTCCTTCAAAGAATTTATTTAGACGAAAATGTGATTATGGCTTGACGTGACCCATTGAAACCACCAAAGTGGGCATACATTAGTCGTCCATGAAGCTCTACACGCTCCTCATCTTTTAGTCTGGGTAATTAAGCCACTAACTAATCGTGTTTGCATATGAGAGGATCCCCAATTTGAGCATGCACCTTGCGTCTCGAAGTTATTAATGAAGGAATGTACAAGATATTAAGTGGGTGGTTCCGTTTATAATTAAGAAGGAAATTTAAGCTACGTACATGCTCTAATGAGCTGATTACGTGATTCCCGCACAAAATTACCCGCTAGTTCTGTTATTGCACAAGTTAGCCATAACGCTCAAACGTCAGTGTCCCGTTCCGTACATGAATATGGTGAGAACAATGGAGACTGCCTCTATCCAAATAAGATTCTACTATGCTGTCCGTACGTCGGCAACAGGGACGACTTGTAAGACATCGTCTTCGGTGGGCTGGTGGTTTCTATTTCAATGCTGCAGCTAACCCTTCTGACAGGTGTGCTGCCTTACGTTAGAATTAAATTATGGCTCAGTATTACTTCTGCTATTTTTTCATGCCTTTTACTTATGCTAACATACTACTACTGCTGGTGCTGTCAGTGTCGGAAACGACTTATTCGAATTTCGTGGTTTTAGCAATGAAGGGATTAACTTAATTGACCCCGCAGGCACTCACAACATTCCCATATTTCCGAAGACAAAACAGAGGTGATACTGTCGTGTGATAAGTTGTGAGCGTGACTTATGGTCACCGTGTAGGCACCTCCGTGCGTCTGCCAGAAGAGAAGAGTTCGAAAGTTCATTACAAACGGCTAAAATTTTCCGAGATAGATTTTTAAATAAATGATGCTTTCGCTACACTGCACTGGTAGCGCTTCGTAATGCCAATAAAGGAACACATGAGCTAGGAAATTCCCAGTTTACTAAAGTAACAATATAATTTCTAAGTCTCTAACAACCAAACATCATATAATAGTCCTTTGTAACAATGACTCTGAACAATCATATTAACAATATTCATAATCATAATAATAATTATAATCATCATCATCATCATGAGAAGCAGCAATCACTCTTCGAGCATGAGCACACCACGTAGCATAACACACAGTGACAAAAATCAACTCCTACAAATCTATACACAGTCAGAAAGAATACAATCCACTCTATTTTGATTATTTCTCAGTATTTGACTCAGAAATAACATAATCCACTCTATAACGATTTACCTGAACTAGTATAAGACGTGTCAGCTGATATTATTTTCTAACACTAAAATTTCATTTCATAACAATAATGGCAAATACCATATACTCTCGTTCTCTCTCTCTCTCGGTCTCTGAATAATCCTAATTACATATAAGTAACATATAATGAATGATGGATTCTGTCGGCTCAGCCATCAGAATTGTTATTTTTCGCGTCCTTCGAGCGCGCACTAGATCTCGTTCTTCTACTCCACGTACTCGGCTCTTCCGATTCATCATCCTCAGCATCAACATCCACGTCCGCGTGAAGCTCAATCTCATCCTCATCATCTTCCTCCTCCCGCTCGCTCTTCACCACATCATTTTGTCCACCGTCTGGGACGTCCTCTTCATTCATCATTTCCTCCTTTACACAATTCGTCCCCAACATCTCCTGCAGAAAAATCATTTTGCTCGTAGTTGTTTGCGGCTAATGGAGGAAGGAGTGTGAGTTTCATCATGATATACTTACACTAGCTTCGGCCTCCGCCTTTTCCACCGAGTCTCCATTTCCAGATTCCGCCTCCTCCTTCTGAGTCGAGCTCGTTTCGGACTCCGCCCCGGCTTTCTCCTCTTTCACGCCCTCGTCCGTGCCGGAACTTTGGTCCTTGTCTTCTTTGTTCTCAGCCTCCATGGCTGCCTTTGCCTTCTCCTCCCGAGCCTTCTTTTCCCGCAGCCGCTCCTCATGTGCGTAGTGGTCATCCACGGCCTTGACATGAGTGAATGTTGTGCAGTGTTGGATCCGAGATTCTTCCGCAGAGTCACGAATCGGGATATACCGCGTACACACGTTGCAGAAGAGTACTTGGCGCTCCTCGACCAAGTGCAACCCTTGACAGGGAGACAGGAACAAACGTCAATTCGGGCTTCACAAGTAAATTGTTGGCCAACATGGGGCTCATGCACTACCTTACCCAGTTCACGCTCGGAGAGATTCGTCCCTGGAACAAGTTCTCCTCGCCCCTCCCGATTCTGAAGCTCCAACAGTGCTACCCTCTGCAATGACAGATTATTTTAAGTAAAATATGAATGCAAACAGTAGTAAACCCCTTTAGAAATCTCCCCGTTCAAACTCACCTTTGCATGTTCCAAAGCGGCCAAATGGTACAAGTACACCTTCCAAATTCGAAATTCGATATCGCACACCTCACATTTTTTATAGATTTGTGACTTGATTTGCTGCGGAGACAGAGGACATTATTGTCATTATTCTAAATTATTTGTTCAGAGACCCAACGTAGGGACAGAGCAATCCGACGGATGAATCATGCTCAAAAAATGACTTACGTTATGCAACTCATTGTTTTCATGCTCCTTGGGATCAGTTCGAAAGTTGAGCTCACAGACTCGACAGTACGAGGTAGTGTCTGACAGGGTCTTCTCCGAGCTTGATTTTTCTAGTTTTCGCTGCTGATCCCGCTGCTGTGATCTCAACTGGTTCAACTTCTTCCGCATGTCAGCCACAGCCGCATTCATGGCCTTTGTGTGCTGATAGGATTTGAGATGCGTCGTAAATTCCTACGGAAAAAATAAAAAGAAAATATCACTATCACGTTCATCCCCCCCCCACTCTTATGAAGTCTGTACCACGGAACAATTCATTAGCTCGCAAATGACTCACCCTGAAAGTAATGCAGCGAACATTGCAATAGTGACATTTGAGCTTGAGAAGTGCTTTATGGGCAATACCGTCCTCCTTATCTTCGCTCTTCCCGCGATGAGAGCCGCTGCCCCCGCTCTCCCGAGTTTTCCCACCATGCCCTTTCTTCTTCTCCTCATCCTTCCGATCCCTCGTGGATGATCGAGACTTGGTATCCTTGTCCTTCCCTCCCCTGTCCCTCCCCTTTCCATTCTCACTGGATTTCCCTTCAAGAGCCTTTGACGGTTGTTCCAGAGTCTGTCCAGCGTCCTGCGTCTCCCCCTCATGAGCCTCCTCGACCTGCTCACTGCCGCCACCGTGTGTCCCGGCCTTGTCCACATGGTCGGACGCCGCCACGGATTTCTCCGCTTCACCATCACCCTCCATCTCTTCCTGTTCTTCCTCCACTTGCTCCTCCTCATTGTGATCCTGGGACTCTTCCTGCTCCTGCTGCTGCTCATGCAGTTCATCATCCTGTTCCCGATGAGCAGCCTCATCCTCTTCGGAGACTTCCGACTTGGAAGTATCATGTTTCCGTTTCTTCGCCGCATCCGACTCGGACTCCTTGCCATCCAGGCTTCTTTCCCGAGTCCGCTCCTTCCGACGGTGCGCGGTGGAGGGTACTGCGGGAGGCCGACTTTTAAATGTCCTAAACGTCACGGGCAGAACCACAGACACCATTAGTTTAGCAATTTCCTCCCATCATTATCTGAAGTAACTCCAGAGTTGGCCTATAATAACTGTTCCATATTTTACCGAGCTGATCAGTTCCTTATGTACAACCAGTTGACCACGATGGGTTCATAAGTGACAAATTCTAAAGGGCATTATACAATTGGCACGTAATAATAGCGTACATGCTCTGTTTACAATTGTGAACACCGCGGCCAACGAGACAGCTGTGCCAAAATCTTTGTCGCAGTGCACGCCGCCATCGGCTTAAAATCAGTCAATCTCATTTCCTCCGCAACATTCTTGATCTCATAAAAACAGAAAAGTACTCCTCAAATTTTCTTTTCACAAAACAACTCAACAAAATTAAGCAATGAATCCGATGTGTTTGCAAATGTAAACACTTTCAGCAAAACAGCTCACTTTCCCCTATTGTGAACATTTTAGAGTCTATCTTAATCGATCAGCAACAACTTGAACATGGACAGGACCACGGAGTTTTTCAAAATTTTTAATTTATACATAAACATCAACAACCTCTTGACATCCCTATCCCGGTCCCGACTAGGTCTCGCCGCCGCCGCTCGTTTCCTTATGCGAGACGTCACAGAGGCTGCAGTGATTTGAGTGGCCTTCCGAATGGCCGCCAAGTTCTTCCCATAGCTGCTCGTCGTCGTCGTCGCCCTGCTGCTGCTACTCAGGGCTGTCGTCCCACCCCCGCCATATCTGCTCCGTGAACTTAGGAGTCCCACTGATGACGATGAGGATTTCCGTGGCTCAGAGCTTCTAGAATAGAGAGATGAGGATGACGGAACGGAGCCGTAGTTACTTTCCCGATGATGCTCCGGCGGTGCTTGTCGATACCTGTTGGGAACAGAATTAAAATCCTTTAGTATTGGCTCCTTCCTGCGGACCCCACAAAAGTGTTTGTTGAGAGGTCCGTGTCTGTGACCACCACCACCACATTCTTGAGTGCTACAAAAAGTTACAAAAAACAAAAATTACTCAATATACGAATTATTATATACACATATGTATATGTAAATACATGTATATAAACATATACACTGCACATAGCACTCCGACAAAGGAGTGTTGTAGGGGACACGACAAATGTGAACTGTGCGGAGGTGGGGTAGGGGTCTGGGGGTCGGGTTCTATTATACAATCGGCTGCTTCTGCTGCTGCGGAAGGAATCAAAATCATTATCATCATCATCATCGACAGTTCCGGAGAGATGGGCGGGAGACAGAACGAGAGGTGATCACGGACCAGAGAACATCATCCATCTTGTAGGTAGGTGTCTACAGTTTTTTTTTCACCGCATCATCCTCATCGTCCCATCATCAGCAGCAGCGTTGATGTGATGGTGTAGTGGTAGTAGTGGAAGTAGCCGATAGCGGGCTTTTTTGAGCCGGCCTTTTCTCAAAATTTTTAATGGGCCTTATGTGGGCCGCGGGGTGGGTCGGGGTTTGGGCTGGGAAGTGATAGAGGCCTGTATTTTTTTAACGTCTTCCCACATCGAAGTTCAGCCCGTTTTTTTATGCCTCATCCCAAGAGACAGAACTGCATGGGGACAGAGATAAGGGGACCGAGAGAGTGGCGCGCGGACTTTAAGGGAGAATTTTGACGGGGAAAGTCCCCACTCTCAGCATCCCCGCTCCAACCACCGTGTAGTGGGATCGATGGGTTGTCTGTGACGACAATTTTTCGTTCTATACACTCTCCGCTCTCATGATATAGCGTCTCTCCGCTGCTCGTGTGTGAAGCGTAGTAGTAGTAGTAGTAGTAGAGTAAGTGATTTTTGTCTTTTTTTCTGATTTTTTTTTCTCTTAAAATATTAACGAGAGAGAGAGAGAGTAATAGAGATGAAGATTATCATGACTTATTACTCATCATCATCATCATTCATTGAATGGAATTGTATCAATCATCGTATTCGTACCGCGAGCCATAATATTCCTTGCTTGATGATGATGATGATGCGTCCACGCTCAATTTCATGAGCGGGGGGAGGACTGTTCCATTTGTGGCTTTTGACCGAGATGAAAATGAACTGCTCGAGGTAGATCCGCCGCCGCCGCCAGATGCTGAAGTGCCGAGTGGGGGCGGGACTCGTCTTGGGAGATACTTGGATGATGTGGTGGATGCTACTGATGATCTCAAGTCTTCATATCTTCGGGAGGAGGATGAGGACGACGATGCCGACTCCAAGTATTTTGCTGAGGAGCTGAGCGATGATGATGATGATCGCCCATAGGACGACGAGTCGACGTCCTTTGTCGAGGATCGAAATAGTGGCGGAGGCATGGCAGAGCTGGAGGATGAGGGCAGCTTGCTTGACGACGATGATGATGACCGGTGGTGGTGAGAGGAGCCCTCATAGTATGATGCTGATGACGATGACTTCCCCATGTAGCTTGATGCTGAGGCCGATGACCTATGCGGATAGTCGCTACTGCTGTTGTTGTATCTTGATGAGGTCTGGAAAGTTACCCGGGTTCCAAATATTTCCGCACAAGTGCACAATTAGTATTTTTGGGGGACGTGATGTGACCATTTTGTTTGTTTGTTTGTTAAATCTCTAAACCTCTGCTGCTCCTACTTGTATTTATTATTAAATGAGGAGGATTTTTTTCGTCATGTTTACACACGAATTTTACACTCTCGCCGCTAACTCACTCTCCCATGAGATGCTCACCCGCAGATACTCTGTGGGAGCAAGACCTTGGCCCTCGGGGTGCAGCACCATTTTTAAAAGGCAAACTGTTTGATACTACCATAGGATGATTTCAGGAAGGGAGGAAGTAATAGGACATTTTAGGCTTTAAAAAGGGTCAAAGTGTACGGCAACTAATGCGCGAAAATCTCAAGAGGTAGAAAAAAAGACATAAATACATACGACTATAGAAGAATCCACTCACTCCTACTCAAACCCACCCGTCACTGGATTCCCCCCCTCCCCCAAGTTTGTTTTCATACTGTAATCCGGCGTGACTCTTTCAAATCGTCTTGTGTGTGTGTGTGTGTGTGTGTGTGCAACTGTGGAGAGGGAACTCAAATGAATTGTTTGAGGGACTTTCTAAACCTGTATAGTCGACAGAGGTCTCTCTCAATTTCACATTCACACTTTTGTACGACTTTGAATTTGGTTGCTGTTGTAAGGCTTTGCTTTCCAAAGTACAGAAATCCCCTTTCATGAACCGGAATGCTTTACCTGAGATGATGGAGGGTCCAAACGATGACGCTTCCGATCCTCCGAAGCGTGATCGTAGTAGTGAGAACTGGAACTGGATGAGTGGAACCTCTTGCCGGGGCCACTGGATTCGTAGGAATCTACATACAGGGAGAAAAAGAGAACTATTATAGGTGAGGCTTTGCATCAAGTAGTTGGGGATGCTTTTACCACTGAAAAGGGGTACTAAATCCCTGACCATGGCTTGCGGCACTACAGGGATCACAGCCTCATGTGTTTTTTGTTATTGCCACACACTCTAAATCTCTCCCTAACGTCAATCCGCTATTTAAATTTCGCCTTTCAATCCCACCTGCACCTGGGAGTGAACATCAGCTTTGCCACGACATTGCTGCTGCCGCCGCCAACAACAACAGCACATAAAACCAGGGGAAATGCCATGGGAAATGAAATAGACAACTTTAGTTCTCCATCCATTACATAATATGCACCGATTTCCACACGGCAAAATGTCAAATACAGCCTCTTAATACCCGTTGGACGACAACAACTCTCAACGAGGAGTTAAACAATGAGGAAGAAATTGTATACTCACGATTACGATCAACCTGCCTTCCAAACATGTTGTTCAACCACAGACTGACTACCTATCTATCCTCTCAAGGCTAACAAGTCGCTTGACTTTTCTACGGACGATTACTAGGACAGTTAGTTGTATGAACAAGTTGTATTATTTACGGCAAAAAAAAGAAGAGATTCTGAACGGATAAAATGTGTCAGGGCAACGATGGAGAAGAGGCTGAGCACACTAAAGATGGGATTATTACATAAGAAGATTTTCCCCAGCAAGTAAGTACGCAATCTTCCCTAACAAATGAAAAAAAACAATAGTAGTCAATAATTCGATGAGTTAAATTCAACAAAAGAGTGGTGGGTGATGCCGGAACAATATTTGACAGCCACGATGATAGTTAGTACACAAATAAAACCACAAAAGTTTGCATAACCAAGGGCTAAACAACGCGTACGTGAGAAGACATGTCAATCACGCGTCCATTTAGCTCTTTCCATTTCTAATGGCTTGACCATAAAACATCCACATTATTATTACATCAGAAAACTTAACTCACATCTTGTCACTTTTCCAACTCACTTAAGACTCGAAGAAGAGTCATTAGTACATAGTCTAGGAAAGTCATTTCACTCCTACTACAAGGCTCACGAACAATCGCCAATAAAAAAAACTCACTTCCCATCACTCCGACCATGTCTCAATGAGCACGGGGGCTCTTCTCAGCTATTACAATACACCATTAATCCCTCCTCCCCAGTAAAATCGCAAACATTTTACACCGAAATCCACACTCCTCAACCATCCAATCCACCAGTTTCAGCTGAACATGAACTACGTGAAAATCCGATTCCCGTACAAGTAAAAGTCCACCGAGCCTTCATCAGACACTCGGTACCTGCTCAAAACTCAAGTACACATTTCCCCCCTTTCCAATAATGCAGAAAAATACCTTCCTTACCCTTGTAATACGACGAACTTCTAAATTCGGACATGTTCACAAACCACAGTACTTAAACTTGCTCCAAACTTCCTTGAGGAAGATCCGTGGACCCGTCTTGTTTTTTATCTTGAAACGAAACCAAAAACATCATTACATTACACATACATAAATACATTCCGGTCCCATCACAAATTCTTCCCGCTCCGTATCATACGAAAATGAAAATTCGTTTATTCACCAGCCCCATTACAAAAATATTCAAAATAGCAGTCCACTCGATGACCGGTAAACCAAAGGAGCATTCTATTATTAGCGCTCACTAATCAAAATCAAAACAAGATTAATCGCATTTAGCATAGCCGACTTCCCCACAACACAACATTCATTCAGGCTTCAACAAGAATAATAAAATATCCCCAATGCAACTAAACATCCATACAGGCTTCCACACACTCATCTCCACGCACTGCTCTTAATCGCTCTCTTAACTATAGATAATGCAATAAGCCCTTTTCTCCGCAACACCCAAACCACATTTACTACACTATTACTTGCTAAATATCTCACCGTTATTACTTTATTACCTCACAAAAACTCAAATCTCTTCTTCCTCTTCCTTTTTTTTGTCACTCAATCTTCTTCACTCTTCCTCACATTATAAAACAGAGGTCAATACTCTTCCGGTTTGAAAATTCCTCCAAGGGGGAAGGACGAATGTACGCGCCTGTAGAAGACCTTTACTATTCTATCAACTTGAACTTTACTAGTGTTACAGCTACATGCGACAAAATCACATTATTTTCCTCTCAATCTCTTTCAATTGGCTCAAAAAACTTATTCCATCTGCCCCTGAATTTTTGGGAACGGATCCAAAAAATTCGTCACCCAAACTTTATGCTCTAACAATGTTCTGATCCAGTTGAACTTATGAGATTCGTCTGTATCCTTACCGTATCTCACACACACACTCATATAAACACACGCACACACACAATTGAGCCCAATGACTTGAAATTCCCTTTACACGAACCGTACGAACGAGCGAACACTGACTGAATCGCGGCTGTAGAATATGTACATGTACTCTGGCAAGCAAGCCTTACAGCACTGCTACGTACACATTTTAGTTCCCACAACTCCCGACGTGCACACACACACACACACACACACAAACTCATATACACACAACTCCAACGATCCGTCATGCACATACGCCGTCACGTACATATGAATTGAATTCGGTCCTTTGAACCGTACTTACCGTCCGAATCCACCTCTTCTTCGGTGCACTGACAGCTCTGATCTCATGCGCACGCAGTGTGTGTGTGTGTGTGCGTGTGTGTGTGTGTGTGAACAAGTTATAATTTGGCTGGAGCAGGAACGCTTGCGCATCAGCAAGACTGAACCACACGTACTGTAAGTACAGGCTCTCCCGACCCCGACGTCTTCAGCTGACAGGCGGTTTTACATTGCATTGACTAATAGAACTGAAATCGCGGCGCGAGCGCAAGATTTAGGCTGACAGTCCAAAAGTGTTCATTCACACTCGGAGTCGGAGGGCAAAAGCCGTATTCAGTCCCACAGTTCAAGTCCCAGTCGTATACATGGTGACTAGCGGCTGGGAGTGCGTGGGAAAATACGGCTATTTGAGTAGCAGGAGCGTGGATCGCAGGTGCGAGCCACTGGCATGATGTACGCACATGATGTGCGGTATGAATCCGTCCGCCGCCGCGTCGCACACCATGTCATATTCCACATTGCCCGTTTGTGTACATCTGCGTACATACGCTGTGCTGCTGTATAGTGCTCGCACTCGTAGTACAGGATTTTACCTGTGCTGTGCTGTGATACGGGGAATGTATGTATGTATTGAGGTTAAAAAGGAAAAAGTTTTTTGGACGGAGCAGAATAGATATACGTGTGTAGGAGACACTTGTATTATTATTGTATTACGGAGCGGAAAACGTAACCAGGAGTGACAGGAAAGGGAAAATGTAAAATTTTGAAATAAGCTTAGAAGTGAGACGTAACTTACATTGTATGTTATTTCCAGTAGTAGTGGCGGATGTGTTCTTGTTGTAAATCAGTTCTTTAGTGTTAACTTGTATTCGGTGGATGTAATATAATATACAGTAAGTGGTGGGACGAGTGAGGTTTACGAAGAGCAGACAGCATTCAGAGGTATGGGTGATCGTGATTGATTATATTTAATTTTTTCCCCCGTTTGTGAAGAAGCCGGGCTGGAAGTATTTAGATTTGGACAAAGGTTTGAGTCATATTGGGTAGTCTGTGGATTGGCACTGGGGACTTGTGACTAATGGTTTTGTCTCAGTGATGTTGATGATGACTTGTTGATGATGATGATGACGGATGTTTTAGTCAATGAGTAAATATTTTTTACGCTATTACTTTTCATGGGAAAGGTACAGGGGGCCGGTCTGATGAGTTTTAGGATGAAAAAGACGATGGGATGAATGATGATTATACATAAAAAT
Organism: Pseudobourletiella spinata; assembly: GCA_009870155.1. Classification (NCBI taxonomy): domain Eukaryota; kingdom Metazoa; phylum Arthropoda; class Collembola; order Symphypleona; family Bourletiellidae; genus Pseudobourletiella; species Pseudobourletiella spinata. The sequence continues at coordinate 11,363 of WJFA01000485.1, forward strand.
TGGTTTCGAATGAAATCTCTAGCTAAATAGTGCACCGTCATCCTGTTGGAAACGTTCCAGACGAAGAGGAGTTGAATGTTCGACAGGCCTGTGTACAGTTGTACATTGAAGGGATTTTGGGGGTTAGAACTGTGAGTGGGATTAAGTTTGGTTGAAGAATTGGAAAAAGTATTGCGGTGATTTGGTCCGGTTGTGAGGTCAGTGAGCTAGGATGAGAAATTGAAGGGCTAGGTGAGGTGGTGGGAGTATTGAAGAGGTTGAAATGGTAATTGATTTGTCTCATCTTTATAATTTCAGATAGTTTTCACAGCAGTTTGAACATACAATGGCGGCGAATTCGGGGGGTGGTGGTGGGAGCGGTGGTGTGGATTGGAATGCAATGGTCAAACCCTTCGTGACCTATTCTCTGGGATCTTTGTCGAAGCAAGAGGCAGTGACACTGGTGAAGGCTATTGTGGACAGGTATGTGATCGGTAATATGCGTTAGGGAGATGATGCAGTTCATGGTTGAAAGGTCCGACTTGATGTTGTTTTCGTTACAGTGAAAAAGAAATTAACGAGTCAGTGAATCCGGATCATGCCCTATCAGTGTTTTACGATGTCGTCACGGTTCTGGCTGCACACGTCATTACTGCTGCAACTGAGGCTGACCTGAGTAAGACCAGCGTGTTGAATTATCATTCTTGGATGAAACCTGGTGGTGAGATTTGTGAGATGCTCTCAGTAAACAATGTATGACATTTCTATAGTTCCCCGCTCCAGTTTTCCATTGACTTGCCAGGCCGCTCGGATCATTTGTGGATCTCTGCTGAGTCGAATGAACCATATCCTCAAGTCTCCACATCCTGTTTTAAGTGTGAAAATATTTATTAGTACGATTCAGGTAACGTGTCATTATAGCGTCACGTAATAGTGATCAAGACGTTGTCCGACGGTTTAGATTTCTAATAAATTGTGTGTGCAGGAATTCTGTAGCGGCCGTGTCATTTTCTCGGAAGAAGAGACTGGGAACATGCTGTCAATTTTGAAGACTACGGAATTGCCGCCGAAGATTTTGTCCACGGCTCCTAGTGAGTTCACCACGAGTGGGTCACTGTGTGTTCGCTGTTGTGAAAATGTCTGACGTATGCTCTTATTTGTATGAGCAGGTAGTTGGGATAAAGAAGGGACGGCAGCTGCAGTGAAGGAGGTTCGTCGGAATCGCTTGGATCCGTCAGTGTTGCTGTTTGATCAAATATCCATGCCGGTGATAAGTATGCCCGCAGATGTACCTGTGAATGTAAGTGTGTATACTTGTGGAGTCAAAGGCTCGTGGGCATGACATTGCTCCACTAATTTGGGATTTTGTGTTACAGGAACTATTAGCTCAGGAAGTTACTCGGATCTTTCAAAGTTTGCGTGCTGGTCAGAAATTCGTTGAATTAATTCTCACATTTCCTGGACTGAAAAGTTTTATTCCCCCTGGACTGGATTTAAGTGAAGAGGCTATTCGAACGTCCTGTTCCAAGATTCAGATTCTGAAAAATCCCAGGTGTGTAAAATAATATTTTGTTTAAAATTAATATTTTTTATAATATTTATTTAATATTTAAAAATATTATATTCCTGCAGAAAGTAAATTAATTACTGTAATGGTAATTTAAATATTTTCTATTTGGATGATTCTATTTGGCATGTACAGCTCTGACCTAGCTGCCCTAGTGGACGAACTTAACCTGGTGTTTCGCTTCATGACGTCACCCTTGTTCTCTCCCCTGACGCCGGACGATTCTTGTAAATTGAATGAGCTCGCCCTATCATCCCTGAATGCCTCATTTGCCGTGATTAATCACTTTTATGGTAATGTTATGACACCTTCCACGAGGACAACATCCAGTAGTAATCTGTCCGAGACTGAGTATCACATGGGGATCACGATTGTGGCTCAGTCCATTTGGACCCAGAAGCAAGTTGTCCAAATTTTCAAGGAGAACACTGGACTACCACAATGGGTAACTTGTTCACGGGCACTGGCTTCCGTTAAAACCCGTAGCCAACAGTTGGTTAATTTTGCCATTTGATTGCCATTGATTCAATATATTTTTTATTTTTGATGATGTCTACAGAGCTGGTTGAACTGTTGCCTCGCCTTATCCAAGACGCTGTTCGTCTCTCTGTTTATGTATATGAGGAATGTGAGCGCATTAGGGGCTGAGCAGTCCACAAGCCTTAAGTCATCCGTGGAGAAGGACTCGAGCCAGCAGAGGGTGAACATGATGACCGTCCAGCAGCTATGGAACGAACTTGCCACCTCCATTGCTTGCCATGGTATTCAGATGGTCCAATCCTTTGTCCCCTTGTACCCCGCCACCGGCTCAGGAGACGTGACGTCGGCGGCGAGGGACATGAAGACCCTCTGCTCGACTTTTAGCAATGAATTGCAAATGTCCAATGCGGAAAGGGCTCAAATATTCTTCGAAGGATCCGTCAACATAACGGAACTTCTCGTCCAAATCATAACCCTCAGCTACCGGAGAGCTTGTCGGCTCAAGATGATGAATTCAGCCAGGCATGATTCGGGACCAAGTGAGGGGGACAACAAGGCCTTGTTCTCCACTGAGGATGATAGCAACGGGAACAATTTGGATATGAGTTTAGAGCCCAACACGCTCGAGATAGATTATACCAACGATGCGGAGGTGGAGGGGGACAACAACAGCGTGAGTGACTTGATGACGACGGAGGACGAGGATGAGCGGGATGATGAGAATGAAGGGGACATGGATAAGAGCTACGACATTGGGGAGTATGATGATGAGCCCTTTTTGGGCAAATGGCTCCAGAGTGTCCTTAATCCGCCGGAGGTCGTTGCGGAAGAAAGTGAAGTGAAAACGGTGAGGAGGCCTTTCTTGAGTTTTGCCACGTGAAATCGGTTGTCCATTTTTTTTCTTTAATAATTTTAATTTTCCTGCAGGACAAAAAGGCCTCCAATGAAGGAGCAGGTGCGGATGAGGTCAAGTCACTCACGGATAAATTTATAACGGAGAAGGACAGCGCCGCCGCCGTAAGTACTATTTTTGCAATGATAACGAATTGGTCCACTTGCAAGGGTGAAATTTTTTATGGAAATTCGTGTGCGAATTCCTGTTATAATTCCGTTAGAAATAATCCTGTAAAAATTATTGTGAAAACTGTTGTAAACATTCTTGTTAAAATATGTTTATTATTCTTGTTGAAATTCTTATGAACATTTTTGTAGAGTTCTCATGGAATTTCTTGTAAAATTCGTACAGAAAATCTTATGAAAAAATGTGAACTCATTGCAGCTCATCAAGTCTGCCCTGACTGTACTGAGATTCCTCACTAAGGACATTGTGTGTAGCCAGAACCCGGTTATAAGGAACATGGCCCTGTCCAGCTTTAGCGAGCAAACAGCGGCCTTACTCGCTTTGATCCTCATCGACTTGGACCAGGAGAAAGCCAGCACTGACATCGGTGGGTCTGGTTTACTGTATGAGTTAATCAAGTATTAAGTATTTTATATTTAATTTTCCAGTACATACCACTAGAGTATTATCCACCTCCATGCTCCGACGAAGATGTTTTTATTTCAAAGTGCAGGGAAACTTCTCAAGTAATCCCTTTCTTGTCCTGTGTAGGTGCAATTTCATCATTTTTCGATGAACATTTGAATCGAACCTTCCTGGAGTTCTCGGTGGAGATGGGGAAAATCATCCAGAACCTCCTGGCTCAGAAGATCCTGGCACCGTCAGTTCAGCAATGCTTCCTGGACCAACTCGGAATTGACCTGAGTGGGACGGGGCGGTGGAATCTGGGTTTGCAGCCGCGGGCCTTGGCGGTCCTCGTCCAAGTGATCCTGCTCCGAGCCCAGGAGAAGGAGACGGTCGTTGTTCAGATACTCAAACGCGTCCTGGAAACCATATGTGAGGATATTTCCAGTCCCGGCTCCCCCTCCGCACGGTATGCGGACATGCCGGTGGAGCATGCTCAAACCCTCGTCTTTCTCTTCCACACCCTGTCTCTCATGCAGAAGAAGGCCATCATGATTGACACGGCCCGGGCCGTGATTGCCGTGAGCAATCGTCTCAACGGCTGGATCCAGGATCGCCACCAACTACTCAGCCTCAGTCGCCTTCTCCTCATCTTTGACTACTTTATCCGTCAGTTGTACGAGCCCAGCTTGTCCCTCATTAGTCAAGTCCAGTACAATTTGTTCAACGATGAGAGCTCAGCACAGAATGTTCAAGTATCGTCATCATCCGGTGGTGGGAGTAACAACCAACAAGCGCTGTGGAAGTCTGGGAGTAGTGGGAAGAGCGCCCTCAAGAAAAAGTCTGATATGAATGTTCCTACGACGGCGACGACGGAGTCGACGCTGGACAGCGGCGGCGGCGGCGGCGTATCTTCTCACAACAACTTGAACGGGAATGTGAGCTGGAATGAGGGGAGTAGCAGTGGGAAGTCATCGCTACCCCCCGCCCGGCTCTACTACGACAGTCCCATTGCCACTGGGGAGGAAGATCGGACCGGGGATAAGGCCTACGATATCCGACCTAAATTCTACAATTTGATCCGTGTGGAGCCAAATTACCAGGAGAATCCTCGGCTGGACGGATTAGCCATGAATTTCCTCATGAACAAGAACGATGTCAATTTCAAAGATAAGATGGCCTACTCAGAAGTCATTGAGGCCATCCTCCGGCTCGTGGAACTCCGAATGGATGACACCGAGAATAAGGGGACGCAACAGTACATTCAGTACTTCCTCAGTCGACTCCTATTTGGGCTTCCACCCCCACACGAATTCCTACTTAAACTCGAAGAGGTGAGCGTCCTGATATTTCTCCTCTTCTGTATTTACGCATGTGACAATGAACAGGTAGCCTTATGATAGGTTATATTTTAGTTTTGTATCGCTATTTGATATTTTAATTTACATTCGTATTTTATATTTTCTATTTGAATGCATATTTTTATTTGTATTTTAATTTTGTATTTTTTTGTTGTTGTAATTTTAATTTATATATTATATTTATATGCATATAATAATTGAAATTTAATTTATATTCTTATTTTAATCATAATTTAAATTTTACATTTAAACTATAAATAGTATAATTTTTATCGGCCGTTTAAAATATGGATTTTCCATCGCATATTTCAGAGTGCCGGGAATTGCGAGTGGCTCGCGGACAAACCTGCCTTAGTCCTGTACCTCATGGTCTGGCTGCCCAGACTTCAGAACCGGATCTACTCCTCCTGGATCCGAGACATTTTCTCCAAGCAGGGGCTCACCACGGTCCAGTCGGAGGAGCTGGCGAAGCGGACAGGGGTGCCCAGTTTTTCCTCCACGTTCGTCATCCCATTCCTCCAGGCCGCCTCCAAGTGGATCCCGCGGGCCTCGAGTCAAATCCCAGTCTACTTCTTCGCCGCCGAGGCCGCCCTCGTCTTTGCCCACGAGAACATGGACGAGTATTTCCTCCCTGAGGGGAGCCAGAGTGCGGGTCAGGAGACGAAGGAGAAGGAGATCACGCTGATTTTCAAGAACATCCTCCACGCCACGCTGGACGCCATTCGAACGGACGTCTGCTGCACGGAATTCTCCACTAAACACAAGTCCAAGGGTTTCTCCCTCGCCACCTGCATCAAGTCCACCTCACACCTCCTCTCCGTCGGCTCCAGCTTCCTCATCCAAAACTCTATGGCTCGGATCGTCATCAAGTACATGGACCCGGACCTGAAGGCCGCCGTGGAAAATTACCTCCCCACCGAGTTCCACTTTGACGACAACTACCCCGAGTTCAATCAGAAAAAGTTCAATGCGGACGTCATCCCGGGCGAGAGCTACCTCCTCGCCATCGTGAATGGGCATGCGGGTCAGAAGGTGTCCCAAATGAACGCTCTGAAGCACCTCCTCTCCTCGGTGGTGCGGCTCTGCGGGGCGGGGATCCACGGGAAGGGTGGCAAGAAGGTGACGACGGTGCCGGAGGGGCGGCGGAAGGAGCTTCAGCAACTCCTCTACCCGCTCATGTTGGACCGCGTCGCGGAATTTATGGCCGCCACGGTGGGCCACTCCATTGAGCCGATGTGGTCCAAGCCGGACACGCCGCTGGGGAAACTCCTCACCGAGATTTTCGTGGATGGGATCCTGAGGGCCGTCGTGGATCCGGAACTGCGGGCCGTCATCCCGGCGGAGAGCGAGGCGCACTTCATGGAGGAGAGCCTCGGCTGTCTCATGACCACCATGGAGGCTCATGCGGCCGAGAACGTCCTCATCGTCATGGGCAAGGACGGCTCCGGCGACGTCCTCCTGGCACTCCTCCGCCTCCTCCACACGTTGGAGTACGAGGATGTGCTGGCCAAGTTGTGCAACTACCTGTCCCTCCTCTTCGACACGTCCCCCTTTGAGCAGCAGGACATTTCCAATTTTTTCAAGAGGAATGTGGATGCGGAGGGGAACATGGCGTATGTCAACGACCTCCCCGCCAAACTGTTCAAAATGGAGCTGTACAGGAGTGAGGGGGGCGTGGAGGCGTCGTGCAAGTTCCTCGGCGGGCTCGCCGTCATGCTCCGCCTCGGGGACAAGAACACGCGGAAGGCCATCGTCCGCCTCCTCACGGCCACGCTGAGCGTGGTGAAGGGGAACCTGGCCGCCCTGCGGAGGACGGAGCCCAGGGGCCGAGAGATCACCCCAGCCTTCCCCCACATCCTCCGCTTCCTCATCAAGTTGGCGGGGCAGGCGGAGGGGCCGGACGGGCACGGGCCGCTCCTTCGCCAAATGTCCGAGTGGTTCTTCGAACTCAGTGAGATTTTGGACACGGAACTGTCCGAGTCCGTGTCGGGGGATGACGCGGAGAAGCCCGCCTGGCTCACGGCCGTCACCATCATGACGGACTACATGCTGGACGTGGGCAAGGCCCTGCAGGCCATCCACACGAACAATTTCCTCGGCCCTCCGGGGACGGGACCGGCGGGGGCCGGCAGGATGGAGAATAATAATAGCAAGGACAAGGAGCGGGAAGGGACGCCGGGGAGTGTGAGCCCTCCGAATGAGGTGGAGGATAACTTTGACCTGTGCGACTCGGAACTTGGGGACGAGCCTGGCGGGGATGATGAGGACAGTGGGGGGGAGGACTCGGATGATGAAGGGCTCAACAGTCGGCTCTGCACCTACACGATTACCCAGAAAGAGTTCATGTCCCAGCACTGGTACCACTGCCACACGTGCAGCATGACGGACGGGGTCGGGGTCTGCTCAGTCTGTGCCCGCGTCTGTCACAAGGGCCACGACGTCACCTACGCCAAGTTCGGCTCATTCTTCTGCGACTGCGGGGCGAAGACGGACGGGAGTTGTTTGGTAATTTTTTTTTTTCACGACCCCTTGAATTGGAAAACTTTTTACATGAGGTCAAGGCGGAATGAGGGCTAATGCGGCTGAATCCCTCGTTTTTGCAGGCTCTTGTGAGGAGAACGAATAATGCGGCTGCCACTGACGTCGGGAACAATGCCTCGTCCTCCCAGGCGGCGCCGGCCTCGGCACTGCCGGACGGCTCGGGCGCGAACGGCGGGGGTGGGTCCACGGGCGGGGGCTACAACCCGTTCGTGTCCTCGTCCGACCCCGTGGACACCCGCCGAGCCTCCTCACCCACGGTCATCGACTACAAGTCCGCCCTCACCACGGCCACCGTCCTCTTCCGCAACCACTCATCCCGGGAGTGGACGAATGACATTGTGACGAGTCGGGACCTCGCCAAGCGGGAGATCCAACTCAAGGGCTTCAACTTTGAAGAGATAATGCAGACGCTGAAGGACTTTAGCATCAAGCTACCCAAGAAGAGCATTGACAAGTTGGTCCCGGTCGTGCGGGAGTTGGCTGACCTCAAGACCCCGATCGGTGCCTACCTCCGGGTTCGAACGGCCTTGAACAGACTCAGAAATGGGGATGATCAGCTCGTGTTTTCCACTTCGGAGGACCTCGTGGTACGTGGACAAGTGTGATCTCCGCGTTGGAATACGCCGTTGTGGATTTCTAACAGTGGAAATGCTCATGGATGTAATGTGTTTTTTTTTGACCCGGCACAGATCCCCACCCTCGGGTCACAGGAGGGAGCCTTTGAAAACATCAAGATGCAGTACAACGGGGATCAGGGCTCGACGATTCGCCAGCTAATCAATTCCCAGGTTGTGAGGCGGACGACGATTGCTGCCCTCTCCGCCCCCGCGGCTCGACGGAACTACCTCGCCGTGAGTCAGGAGAAGGGCAAACTAACGATTCTCCAGTTGGGAGCTTTGCTGTCCGGTGCGGAAGTTGGGAAGAAGAAACTGACGCTCCCGCGGCTGGCCACCCTCACACTCCCCTTCACGGCTCTGACGATGGCAACGAATCCCTTGAGGGATGACGTCATTGCGGTTTGCGGATTGAAGGTACTGGAATTTGGGGCAGAGTTAGTGATTGGTCCTTGGGCACAATGGTGGAGGATGTTGTGGGAGGCTGCTATGATGGGTCTCCTTGTATTTGGAATTTGTAGGACTGTCATGTGCTCGTGATCGGTACCGGCGGAGCCATCACCTCCCACTTTGTACTCCAGCCCCAGCTGGAAAGTCAGAACCACATCATCAAGCCGGTCTGGATCCCGGGGTCACAGACGGAGCTGGCAATTTTGACGTCGGATGCGGTGAAGATTTACGATTTGGGACGGGATACGATCTCACCCATTTTCTACTTTCTGCTCCCCACGGGGAAAGTGAGGGATGCCACTTTTGTGGTCCAGGTACGGGGTGGAGCTGGAAGTCGTGCCGTTCTTCTGTCAACTACAGAAGTGGTTTGATTCGTTATTGATTTTTGTTTGTTTTCTTTTTGTTCTTCTGCAGGACAAGTACCGCTACATCGTCATCATGTCATTTGAGGGTCGGATCTTCTACGAGAAACTCTCGGACATAACCTCAGCCTCCCACGGCTACTACTACGTGACCAACGACTTGAATTTCCAAGACACGGAGATGCTGGTGAATGAGAACAATTCCGCGTCGCTGGACAATAAGGGCGTGAGCCTCTACTACTCCCATGCCCTCAAGTTGCTCTTCTACACGTATCCGAATGGGAAGAGCTACGTGGGCACGCTGGAGGATTTGGAGGAGACGAACAATCCCCTGTCCAAAGGCGTCCTCATCACCCCCAAAACGGCTGGGAAACCCGCCGCACTCGGCCTGGCCCAGTGGACAGAGGTTTTGGGTCATCCGGGACTCATATTCGCCATGGGATACAGTAAGGGATTTGGCCGTTGAGTTGAATGTCAAAATTATCACTGTAGAATTTGCATGTGAAGGTGTCTGATTTTCTGGTGCCACCCCCTGTTTTGTGTGTTCATTATAGATTCCGTCCCCTATGTCCTCCTGATGACGGAGAAAGGATCTTACATCCAGGAGATCCGAATGGTGGGGAAAATCAAGCCGGTGGATATCGTGGCCATCCGACACATGGCAAATCAGGCGAAGCTCAAGACGTCACTGCTGATCCTGTGCGACGATGGGAGTCTCCGCGTGTGCGATGCGTCGGAATCCACAGAGTTTTGGTTGAACCCCAAACTGCGCCCCCACCAGGACTTGATGGCTATGAAACCGTTTTTGAAGAAGGGCTCCTCCAGCAGTAAGCGTCTCAAACAAGTGCCTAAGTGTACGAATGGGAAACTCATTTTCCCGGTGGACTTTTTCGAACACTGCCAGCCGATCCAGGACGTGGAGTTTGGAGGAAATGACCTACTGCAGACCTATAATGCCGCTCAGATTCGGAACCGACTGAATAGTCCTGGTACGTGTGAGATGGAATATTTTTGAAATAAATAAACACATTGCATTTATTGTTGTGGCTTGAATGGCTCAATTGTGTCATGACTTTCAGGGATGTACATTGTGTCCACGAAATCCTCGGGCTTCAATTTAGACATCACATGCAATGATGGGAGCATGGTAATTACGGGGATCCGAGTCCTCCTGGGCTCACAGGATAACAACAGGGCTCCGTCCTACGTTCAAGTGTTGGGTCGGAGCATCCCGATCGTGTTGGCTCGGACGCGCTGGTACGACATCCCGTTCACCCGGGAGGAGAGTATCCAGGCCGAATCGAAGATAACGGTGACTTTCGGCCCGTCCAATGATCCGCAGTGTGCCACCTTTGTGGACTCGGTCAAAGTGTATGGGAAGACGAAGGACAGCTTTGGATGGCCCGAGGACTCGGATGACATCGTGGCGGCTCAAGCAAGTGCCAACATCCCGAGCGTGGACGTGACGGCGAGCGGGAGTGGAGCCAGTGGGCGCCCCCTTCCGGGCACCGCTCAGAATTACTCCATAGATTCCATTCTGGTCAAGCGGAAGGAGGACGAGCTGGTGGAGCGGGTGGTGACGAATGTGTTAGAGATGTGTGAGATTGCCGTGACGCTGTTTTCCAAGGAAATCACGGATCCGGATATCCTCAGCTCGGCCGTGTCCACGGTGACGTCCATCTACTTGGAAAATTATCCGCCGGTGAGTGCGACGTGCCGGAGCTTCTTGTCCACCGTCCTGGGGAACAAAACAGTGTATTATGAGCACAAGGTGAGCGGGAAGTTTTAATTTCCTACGTATATTTAAGACGGGTCGATAAAAATGTCCAGATCATTTACTTTTATTTAGGTAATTAAATATTTCACAATTCATGAATAAACTTAAAAATAATAATGAATAATTAATTTATTATTTTTTATTTTTATTTACTTGTTATTTTAAATAAGTAATGTCTATTTATGTTGTTTGTAATTAACTTCTCTTAATTTATGAAGTAATTATTGTTAAAACCGTAATTATTAATCCCGCTGACTTTGTAGGACAAGGCCTTGTTTTCCCACTGCGTAAGAAAGATCCAGGATATGACGGAGACGATGAGTGCGGGGGGTAACAGAGTGACGGATGTGGACCCCGAAAGTTTCCGTCACATCGTCACCTGCGTCAAGAACATTGCAGTCGTCCGTCCCCAGCACATTGTTCAGTTTGATTACGCGGCGTTGAAGAAGCAGTTTGGGCTCAGTGTGAGCCTGACGGGGTTCGTGGTGGACCTTGTGAAAATATTCACTGCCTTTGTGGACCAGAGACCGGATAATCCACACGTTGTCTCCGTAGATAGACCAGGTTCGGATAGTACTTGAGAATATCATGTAACATCAAATGACGTGAAAATGATACTAAATTGGAGTGTTTTTTTTTTTTTTTGCAGGGATTCAGAGGGTTGAAGCAGTGGCAATGTGCTTGGCGGACATCATCTACTCCCTCATGATATACGACATCTCCCTGGTGGACGAACTCTCCCAACCGCTCTTCGAATTACTATTGAGTACTCATAAGGATCTGAGCGTCCCGGTGCGACAGCTGTTTACGAAGCGGCTGAGGCCCAAGAATATCCGGAAGAGGCGAGTGACGATCCCTGGACCTTCGCCACCGCACTGCACCTCACCCGACACTGCGGCAGAGAGTCCCCGAGAGGTTTCCACACCCTCGGGAAGTGCCCCACGGAACATAGTAGACCCGGGAAATCTGCCTCTGGTTGAGGTGGATGAGCCCATCGTGATGTTGGGGCAGGATAACGAGGCCCAGATGCCGATTCTGAACCCCCTGGACGCGTTCATGGGAGCGGACGGGTTCATCGCACCCGGGATGGACCTTCAGTCGGATGCTGAGGACGAGGCTATGGTGGAGTTGGCCATTGCTCTGAGCCTCCAGGAACAAGTGGGCGGGGCAGCGTTGGCAATTCAGGGGATCCAGGAGGGACTCCAGGCTCTGGAGGATATGCACCAGGAAGTCCTTCACGTGGCGGAAGCAATGTCACCCCCGGAGGATGAGCCGGAGCAACTGCATTTGGACGGTGCTGTGGAGGGAGGTGCGGAATCCGATGCGACTGCCTCCCCTCCACCCAGTGATGATGAAGGCTCCACCGTTGCCACGGAGGGCTCAACAATGCGCAATTCCGAACCCGTCAGTAATCTGCAAAAGAGGGAGCAGAAGAGGTTCAAGTTGAAGCTCATCATTTACGGTCTTCCAAAATTATTTTGAAATATTACTTAAAGACATTGAGTGAGCTCTAACTTGAACCTTTCTCCCCTGAATAAAATTATCTCTAAAATAATTGAAATAGTATTTACAAATTATCAAGATAATTTTAAGTAATTGAAGTATTATTTATAAATTATCAAGCTTATTTTTAAATAATTGAAGTAATATTCTTTCAATACCAATATTATGTTGGGAATAGATGAAATAATATTTGTAAATTACCAATATTAATTTTAAAATAATTGCAATAATGTTTATAAATCATCAGTATTATGTTAAAATACTTGCAATAATGTTTATAAATTATCAGTATTATTTTAAATTATTTTTACAGGGAGGGTCGGAAAGTTCCGGGAGTTCCGGTGGCGGCGGTTCGGTTCGAGGCAGGAGTCATGGATCCACCCCAAGTATGAACCCCTCGGGATCGTCTGGGGACGTTCAAGTGGGTCGAGAGAGTCATCACCGACGCGGGGAAGGGAGTGGTTCGAAGTCGAAAGGGAGCGAGAAGGACAGCAACTCCAAGACGAACCCCTTCCTGTTTGCCAATGCGAAGCCCTTCAGACTAGCCCTCATGAAGGTCATTTCGGACAAGATAATTTACTGTACGAACCCCTTGGCCGTCATTCCCCTCCTCCAAGTGCTCCTCGTCATCATCACGGAGTTGGATGGGACATCCGTGGAGGAGAGGCAAGCCGTGGAGAACATGGTTCACCAGCTCCTGAGAGTGATTAATCTAGAGGTTAGTCTCTGTCAATTTTATGAATCCGAAATGTGGTGAAGGGGTAGAAATGATCGGTTTTCTTCATCCATTTGAAAAGGACAAGATTAAGTTGGACAAGGAGTGGGAGCGGGATGGAAATAGCGAGGTGACTTTGATTTCCCTGCGGATGCTGAGCATCCTGGTGTCCCGCTGGCGTCAACCAGACATTCGACCAGAGAACAATTGGATATCCCGCATCACGGCGGAAATCGTATACCGGAACGGATTGGTCCAGCGCTGCAAGGATCTCCTCCATGTCCTCCGCTCCACCTGGAAGGGTTCCAAGGAGTCCGAGGATGTTTCCGCCGCAGTCGTGGCCGCCTTGAACCCGACGCAAACGACGGCGGAGACTGGAACAGTTCACCTGCTCAAACCATCCGTCTCGTCCAATCCGCCCGATTATGGCCCCTTCTTCCTCAAGCAGTACGTGAAGAGTCATTGTCACGACATTCTGGAGGAGCTGCCGTTGCTGCTATCTGAAATGGCCCTCCGATTCCCGTACCAAGTCAAGAAGATCATCAACCAGGAGGCTGTGTTTGACTCGGTAAGGCTCTTACTTTCTTTAATTTGGACGGATAAAATTGAAGGCTTGGAAGATGGCCAACGTAATTATTGCTAATTTTACTATTATTAAATTTCTCAGGATTGGGAGGAACTACTCTGTGAGATGCTTCAGAATCGGAATGCACCGTTCGTGAGGCGGCAGGCACGAAAACTACTCCTGAACATTGCTGGGACGCGGGAGAACTACCATTTGTTGCGAGACTTGCACAATATCAAATTCAATTTGAATGAGTTCAAACGCCTGATCGGTTTTGAAGGAAATTCGGATGCGGAGCGTTTCGCAAAGGCCTCAAAGATGGAGTTCAAATATTCCCAATTGGTGTCCATGGTGGAGCACTTGAATACCTGCATTGATATCGCCACCCAACGACCAGCTAGTTGGCAGACGTATTGCAAGAACGAGGATGCCCTGGAGTTCATAATTCAGGTCCGTTTATTTCCATCCTATGAGGGCCTCTGATGTAGTGTTGTAGTAAGCCTGGGTTCATGATATTAATATTTTGAAAACAGATGAGCGGCACAGCGGATGAGAGTCTCACGACGGCAATTTTGACCCTGTTGAAAATCGCCATCGACGGTGTTCCATTCGAGTCAAAGAACGAGTCCACGATGCTCCAGATGAGTGAGGATGAGAAAGCACTGAAATCTCTGGCCCACCAGATCATCGATAATGTGGAACAACGAGCATTTCTGGAGTTTGTCAAGAAGTATCTGTTGGAGCACCCTGTACTTACTACCCGTTGGCAAGCACATGCCTTGCTCCTCGGCTTCTTCCTAACGTCGGACTGTGCCCACCAGCTGAAGCTGGTCAATGCCATTTGGGAACTGTGGCCCTTCGTTCCGGCAGCGGGCATCCGTGCTGCTCAGTTTGTTGATATTTTGGGCTACGCCACACTCAATAATGATCACCTGAAATCAACGGACGTGAGTTGTTGCTCATCATAATGATTGATTTTATTGTTACTAATCCACCGTATTCATTTGTCCTTACTATCCGATTGCTGATAGTAATAATAGAAATAATAATTATACTTGGTTATTATTTTTTAGCTTCGTCAGCAAGTGAGCCATTGCATCAACTCGATTGAATCTCAAGGGAACACGTTGCTGGCTCACCCGAATGCGAGCATCTACTCCTCCCTCGTCCCCTTCGTCTCCGTGGAGGGATTCTACTTGGAGTCGGAGCCGTGCGAAGTATGCTACAACATTGACAAGCCTTACACGACCCAGAAGTTGGCCACCATCAAGGCGGATGCGAAGTTTACGGGTTTCACACAAATTTTCAAACTGGCGTCCACCCTGAGCGTCATCCGTCTCAGCATCCGCTTGACGGAGGTGAAGAAGGCGCGGATGATCAAGAACATGGTCGTCTGCTACTCCCCCAAGAACCTCCCGATCGTTGAATTGAAGAACAAGCCAAACTTGTGGCAGAAGGCCCGGCAGGTTGTTCTCAGTCCGTCCCAGACGGAGATCAAACTAGACTTCAGTGTCCCAATAACTGCGGCCAATATAATGCTCGAGTTTTTGGAGTTTTATGAGAATGTTCAGGCGACGTCGGAAACGCTCCAGTGTCCACGCTGCTCCGCGTCCGTACCCGCTCAGCCGGGCGTCTGCTCAAATTGCGGAGAAAATGTATTCCAGTGTCACAAGTGTCGGGCTATCAATTATGACGAAAGGGATCCGTTCCTCTGCCATTCATGTGGATTCTGCAAGTATGCCAAAATGGATGTGAGTGTCCTGGCGAAGAACGTTGTTGCAGTGGATCCCATAGGTGAGTGTGATTACTGGGTACTGTAATGATGTGCCGAGTTGAGCCGGTTATCCTTTTCGCCCCTATTATATGGTGAGTGCAGTGAATGAAAAATGTGTGTTTAAATGTAGAAAATGAGGAGGATCATAAGAAGGCGGAAACGGCCGTGAGTTCACTGTTGGAAAAGGCGGATCAGACGTACAAGCAACAGCAACAAATGAAAGGCTGTCTAGAGGTGAGTGCAAAGCTATGAGTGTTTGAAGTGGAAGAAACTTGAGTAGAATCTTAATCCTATTCACTGGAATACTCTTTAGACGATGCTCCAGTCGATCAAGGAGCGCCGCTCCATGGCTGGGTTATCCTCCGGGACATCTCTGAGTACGGTGGGGGCGTCGAGCAACTCCGTAGGGATCAATATAGGAAGTGTCCAGGCACCGCAGTCGTATGCTGCCGTAGCTGCAGGTCAGTAGTTGAAAGCGTAGAATTCGATGCTGCTTCCAACTTGTACAGAATAATAATAACTAACTTGTTGACTCCTCCCCTATTGCAGTAGCCAACGCTCTCAATAATAACATCCAAATCCCAGCCGGGAACAATAACGGCGGAGCCGGTGGCGGCGGCGGGGGGAGCTCCGCAGCTGGAGTGTCCGGCACGCAGGTTTTGAACTCGGGATCATCTGGGCTCGGTGGATCGTCATCTCTTGTGCTTAAAAATGTCCAAAGCCTGGCCTACTGCTATGCCATCGACTGTAAAAATTCCTATGAAGAGCTCAATAGACTCATGAGGGTGAGTTTTGTTATCATTGACAATTTATTCCTTGAAAAATGGTAAAAAGTGTTTTTTAAAAAAATTATATTTAAAAAAGTAAAGTGTCAAATAAATTTGGGCATATTCTTTTGCAGAAAGTATCAGCTTACCGTAAGGAGATGTTGAAACTTGACCCGACCTCCTACTCCTTTGACACTATGGATAACATTACTTACCGTAAGTAGTCAATGAATGTGGTGTTTACCGTTTACTTGATTTTAGTCGGGAAATATTAGATTTTTCGATTTTTTTTATTCACAGGTCGGTGCTACGGGTGCATGGCTTCGAGCATAACCCTTTCACTGAAACTTCTCCAGGCATTGATCACTGCGGGGAGTCCGCGGGATCCTTTCGACCCATACTTTTTGAGTTTCCTCCTCCGTTTATCACAGTCTGCAGGGTCCACGGCCCTGAAAGAGCAAGTAAAGAATGCCCTCTGCTTCTTCGTCAAGGATGACCCCTTGGCCACGATCCAACTGACTGACTTGATAACCTCGAGGTAAGAGATTCGAGTGGTGGTTGCAAAAATTAAACGCAAAACGTTCAGTAACATAGAAAAGGCTTATAAATTCCGTCCAGTTAATAGCTTTCAATGCTGTAACTAAAATTGAGAACGCTTCATTTGACTTCCAGGGTGATGGCGGCACTAAACAAGGAGAGTTGGTCCGACGTGAGTTTTGAAACTTCAGAAGAGATCTCCCTGTTGGCCTCCCTCCTGCAAATGTATGATTCCTGCTGGGAGATCAAGCTGAGGAGTTTGATGGGGATTTTCACACATGCCATTAATCGACTGCGAGATCCCCGCGTGACGGAGACGGGCTTGCTACCCTGCCTGAAGATAATCCAAAACTTCATTCGGGCCACAAGTACTGTAAGTATTATGTGGTAGTCTTGGCGTGATGTGGGATAGTAATAGGGTGTAGCTCGTAATTATAGAAAGTACAGTAAATTTAAAATTAATAAATATTCTTGGTGTATCAGGATAAGGATAAAACCACGGTTGCCCCGGTGGAGGCCGTCACTGTGAATTTGGAGGCTTGGATGAGGGGAGACGAGCGGGATTGCTTCGAAATGTGGAAGAAACGCTTGCCGAAAGTGAGGAAGGGTGATGAGAAGCCCCCGCCGATCCCACCGCCTGAGTCCGGCCCTTCTGGTGGGAAGGAAAAGAAGAAAGGGGAAGGGAAGAGTAAGAGGTCCGGAGGGACTCAAGGTGAAGCCTTCATCCAGGCTCTGCTGGGGACGGAAGAGAAGAGAGCCGGCAAAGGAGGAGGAGGAGGAGGAGGGAACGTACACGGGAATTACCTCATGAAAACGTATGGGAGAGTGTGGCTGGACAAGTTCTTCAAACTGGACACCACCGGCCCGCTCAAGTTCGATTCAGATTTCATTTGGATCAAGAAGCTGATTTTCTGCCCCGGATCCGTTCAGACTCGGGCCGTGACGGCCGCGCTCCTCAAGGACCTCTGTCAGATCCCACAGCGGAGACTCAAGGTGCCTTATAATTGACTGGCTGTTTGATGTTGCTGTGTCTCAAATGGTTTGATGTATACACCTGTGGTATTCGAAACCGGATTTAATTTTTTTTTCTCGGGTAGATCATGGAGTTGCTCACCGGATTTATGGAGGACCTGCCCACGAATGGGGAGTCCTGCAGGGAATTTATGGAACTTTATCGGGATCTGGCGACGCCTGCTGAATTTTCTGCCTTTTTGAATGCCAAAGGTGCTCTTAATATCGTCTGTAAGCTCTTGGACGAGCACATTGATAAGTTACACTACTTGGAAGCCGTCACTCTCCACTCCGATCTCTCTCAAGGTTTGTGTGTTTCATGAATGAGATTTATATTAATTGTATGACTTGTCCAATCTCAGCCGGGCTTATGAAATCCTATTCATATTGGGAAAATTTAATCTAAAAATAAATAAAATACATAACTGGTGGGGTTTTAAAATTTCCAGGTATTGCTGTATGGGAGCTGTCCCGCCTCCTATCTGCGTTGGCTATTCCATCCGTGCGTCGTAACAAGCGCGTCTCACTCCTCTCCACCGTTCTGGGTGGCTACCTGGCTCTGAAGCGGCTCCGACTCCACCGAACACGCCCGATAGAGGAGGCCCAGGATATCCTACTGCAGCTCCTGGAGGAGATCACGTCGGGGACGGAGGAGGAAACGAAGATTTTCATGTCAGTGTGCGTAGAGACGTTGAAGAAGTGTCCGAAAGATGATCTGACGACCCCGGTGTTTGTCTTTGAGCGCCTCTGCTCCCTCATCGTCCACGAGGAGAATGAAGTGGCGGAGTTCTTTGTGAGTCTGGACAAGGATCCACAGCAGGAGGATTTCCTTCAGGTGAGTTCTATGAACCGTGGAATTATCCTATGTTTTGATCCAGATAGTTAATTGTATTAAGGAATATTCATTTTGAATTAATTTTTAAATGTATTTAAGTTTTTTGATATTAAATTTATTATTAGTTAAATCATTCCGGTTTTATTTGCTGCAGGGGCGCATGTTGGGCAACCCATACAGTAGCAACGAAACCGGGATTGGGCCGCTCATGCGGGACATCAAGAATAAAATTTGCACGGATTGTGAACTAGTCGCATTGTTGGAGGATGATAATGGAATGGAGCTCTTAGTCAACAATAAGATAATCTCACTGGATTTGCCCGTGAAAGAGGTGTACAAGCGGATTTGGCTACCCACGAATGGTCAGATTGAGCCGATGAGAATCGTGTACCGAATGCGAGGTTTACTGGGAGATGCCACGGAGGAGTTTGTCGAGTCCTTTGCATCCCCAAGTGAGGGGCCGGAGGATAATGAGGCGACTTACAAGTTGGCCAACGTCCTTGTGGATTGCGGCGGGCTTAAGGTTTGAAATTATGACATGCTAATGGATGTGAATGTTGTGCTTGTGCGAAGTCTAAACAGTTGTTCTTGTGCCCTCAGGTCGTACTGAGTTCCTTGGAGAACCTGCTGAGTCAACAGTTTGTGATGTCCCGAGCGAAACCTTTGATTGCTGTTATCCTGAAATTACTGGGCTACTCCGCGAAGATCAAGCGAGGTCGGGAGGCACTGATAAATCCTGATTTGAACGCCGTTCAGATCCTCCTGCCCATCTTGCGACTCTGCTTGCAGTATGAACTCACTTGCATTCAGGGTTCGTCCGGAGTGGTCCACTTGACTGATCAAGTGCTCGAGGTGAATTGTTGTCTTCTCTCGGTCGCATACTCTTTTCAGAGTGGTAATGTAGAAGCTAATTTATGTTATTTGAATGTCAGATTTTAGACATTATTCTCACTGATGCATGCGCCTTGGACGAGGCGGCATTCAAACGGTTTGCAAAGTCCCGCGGATCCCTCAACGATATCCGCAGCCTTCTCCAACTGACGCAGAAACTGAACAAGTTGACGACGATGACGACATATTTGAAAGTCCTGGCCTGCCTCGCCTACACGGATAAGGACAAAATGATGGAGATCTTTGAGTACTACTCGGAATGCTGGAACTTTTTCAATTTTGACAACGATCCCAGTCCGGAATTTGCCGTGAAGGTATAATTTGATGAGCTGTCATCAAATTCTGACACAAACCAGCTCATTGATCTCTAATACTGAACTATGTTCAACATTGTAGCTGGAGCAGATGTGCACTCTCGTGTCGAATATTCAGCCGGGTCCATTTGGTGCGACTTTCAAGGATTTGGCCATTGAGCGTCAGGCAGTGGAGCTCTGTTTGGAGTACGTCCGTCTCCTGGCGCCTAGTCTGAAACCTCCAATGGGAAGGCCGGACTCGGACGAATGGAAGGAAATGGTCTCGAAACCGTCACTGAAATATGTCCTGAGATTATTGGCTGGATTTGCGGCGAACCATGCTCCTACTCAAGTGAGTGTCAGACTCCGCCAAGGATGTTCAAAAACTTTGAGTCTCAGTGATTTTTTCATGAAGAGGAGCTAATTGAATGTTGAATAATGTAGGAGGCTATGAAGGAGTCCATCTATGTAATACACCAATTGGAGCAAGTGTCTTCGGATGAGCATGTTGGGTCCCTGGCGGAAAATGCCCTGGAAGCGCTTCGATCGCATGATAAGGTGCGTGGGATTTCCATTAAATTTTCTTAGTGCGCTGTGCTGGTGTCATATACATACTGGATTTGGTTTTTTCTACAGATTTGGAAAGAGGTGGAAGGGGCTCGAAGGGCGACGCGCGAGGAGAAAAAGAGAATGGCCATGGCCATGCGGCAGAGGCAGTTGAGCACAATGGGAATGAAGACAAATGATAAGGGTCAAGTCACTGCCGCCGTCTCAACCATGCTGGATCAGATGGAGGAGTTGGCCGAGGAGACGGGGCTCATCTGCGTCATTTGCCGAGAGGGTTACAAGTACCAGCCCACGAAAGTGCTCGGGATCTACACGTTCAGCAAGCGCTGCCTCCTCGAGGAGCACGAGCTGAAGAGTCGGAAGACGTACGGCTACTGCACAGTTTCCCATTTCAACGTCGTCCATGTTGACTGCCACATGGCGGCCATCCGCCTGGCCAGATCCAGGGATGAGTGGGAGTCGGCGTCCCTGCAGAACACAAATACTAGGTGTAATGGTTTGATACCTCTGTGGGGGCAGCAGGTGCCGGAATCCGCCTTTGCTGCCTGTTTGGCTCGGCACAATGCATACCTGCAAGGTGAGTGCCTAGTAATTTCCATGTCATTTGAATGTAGTGGATCCCGGTTTTAATTTTGATGAATTCATGATTTAATAATTTTTTTACCATTTTTCCAGAGGCGACAGGAAGTCGGGATGTCGGATTCTCGTCGGGAGTTCAGGATATCAAGCTCCTTCTTCTTCGATTTGCGGAGGAAAAGACGTTTCACGAGGATACGGGTGGCGGGGGGCCGGAGTCAAATATGCACCTTATCCCGTATCTGATCCACACGGCCCTGTATGTCCTGAATACGACGCGTGCGGCTCCGAAGGAAAGTCGCAACGTGGAGATATTCCTCTTCCTGTTCCCACACTTGTGGAAAGATGATGCGTACGCTGTGGAAGGAGTTTGCTACCACGCTGTTGTGTCCCTCCTAGTTAATCATCCGGACAAGTAAGGGCTTTACTCACGGCCGGTCCGCTGTTTGTGTACATGGCTTGTATTGTGAGAGGATTCGTTGGGAAGGCATTGAGTTGGAATTTCATTTTGCTTCTGAATAATTTTTTCAGATGGATGCAGAATAGGCTGCAGTGGTTGAAGCGTATTATGGGGATGTGCGCAGTGCGCTCGAAGAAGAATCGAGGAGCTACCTTTGAGAATTTCCGCTCCGGTCTCATTTTCTTGTGCCTCGTTCATGGCTTGTACACTATTGTTTTCAAGGTAGGATACCCCCCCTAAGATGTGAATAAATGAATAATTTTTTGGAATTATCAATGACCTGTTTTTTGTATTTAGGATGTGGCGGTCAGTGGGGAGTGGCCATCCATGCTTGCGGATTTCATTCGGAAGAATGATGAACCTCTGATGAAGACTACTACGACGCTTCTCAATATGTACCAGCAGAAGCTTGTCATGGCGAAGACTTATAGAGAATTTTTCGATATTTTGGGTACGATGGATTTAATAATTTAATTAAAAGATGATCAACTATGCTCTAAATTCGACCTGGAGCACTTGCACGGGTATACTGATTTGTGATTCTATTTATGACTTTTCTATAGGGATCTCCGAGGATCCGGTCATGCGAGATGTGGATGATTTCTTGAGCAAGTTATGGGATGAGATGAGCATGCCCTGAAGTGAGCACACGCTCGAAAGTGAAGAATTAATTGAATTAACTGAGAGTGATAATGATTTCCTTTTGAACTTTATCATCAGCATCATCATTGCTAAATTTATGGCTTAAAAATTTCATTTCAACTTCTGTCTTTAGCAACTTTAGCTCATAATTCAGTGATAATAAAACTACTTCTGTATTAGTATGAATCCCGGCTTCGGACATGACTCTGTTTGACTTGCAGGTGAACACTTTGCCTTTGAAGGCAAAGTGTGGTGTTGAAAAGTGTTACCTAAAATTTCTCCGTCCAGTCCACTGTGCCAGCATACCAAAGTAAAGGAAGACAGAGAAGGGAGTGAATAAGTCATATTTAGGTGACTGATGCGGAAATTGACGGATGTTTTCCGTTTCTTTTATTGTTTTGATCATCATCATCATCATAATTTTCCTATGAATACTTCCATGTAAATAGGAGGGCGGTCCAACCTCGAACGAACCTCTCTTCAAAGCTGCTTTATTTAAACCCTACAAAAGTTAAATCCCTCAACCAAGGGAAGGTAAAGTGTATAATTTTTTTAAATTTCAGAATGTTGTTCTTTTCGAAGAAAATTCCACGGAACAAAAGTTAAAATGATATTGTGATAATAACAACATAAATGATCCCCTCTTTTTTTACTTCCGTGAATTACTAAACTCAACTCGGCGACCCAATTAATTTCTGAGACAACAAGACTATTATATACCACCTTTAAACTCTTGCCCTTTTTACATCTCTATCTCAAATGATAATGTCAAAATACTAATTGCTAATAGTGATTACACGTACATGAGAATGCATTAAAATATATGTATATATACATTTATATATGCATAATATATGTACTACCATTTATCCCAACAGGTATGACATACACGCACACACTTATTACACATCCGTAGCAATTAACTCCTCCCACAAAAACTTCCGCTTTTATTAGTAATTTACTTGTTTTCAAATGCACCGCTGGGTCCAGCATGGTAACGCTACTACTGTTAGTTAGTAACTGAGCACTAAATGATAACCCAGTGGCCATATTTATTACTACTATTAATACGTATTATTATATATATATATTTTAAAACTCTTCCTCATCCTATCCTGCCTACACAACAGCAACTACAATAATATTAATTTATAATCGTAATAATAATAATAATAACAATAACTTTATCCGATTACCCATGTCCCGTCTTTCTGATTTGCTCCGTATGACGCCGTATCAGCCTTTGATTACTAATAGCTATTACTACCACGAATTGTTTTGGTTTGGAAACAGTTTTGGATTTTCCTACTGCAGAATGTAGAACATAAATATTTCATACGTTGGACAACTGCAATTTTTCGGAAACGTCAATGGTCTTCCTTCAAAGTATTATCATATTGAGTCCATCTACGACGAACCACTACTTTTCTAACCCTAACTACATCACGAAGAGTATTTGGGAAAGCTAATGATAGCAATAATAATAGTAATAATAATAATAATAATAATAATAATCATCATCATAATGATAAGAGTAATAATTGCTCCTAAAATGGGCTGCTCCAGGCCCGCGTAAATTTCAAATTTCCTTTGGTTCTCATCAATTTTTGTCAATTACATGTTCGCTTTACCAACAAGTGAAAATCCATCCTCGCAATAATCGTTCAATCAATCAAAATTATTTTTCTGGTAAAAATTTGTTTATTCCTTCTTGAATATATATGGGAATAGGGAATACCCCGGAAAAAATAATTCCCGTCTCATCTTAACACGTGGAAGAAGAAAGAGTGAGGGAGAGAGTGAAGTTAAAACGAAGGCATGGAAACTTGAGTCTCTGTAAGGCTGCCCCATGCAAACACATACACTACCTTCTCTGACTTCAGCTCTCTCTCTATCTATATCTATCCCTCTCTCTTTTGAAAATTTCCCATATTATTCCTGAATTCTTTCCGAAGCAGATTTAGATGGACCAGTCTATACGGCACTTCCGCAGGTGGTTTAGTTGATGATTTTCATAGAATTTTTTGTCATCACTACATCTTGTGGAATGATTTTTGGAAACAACACCTTCAGACGCGTCAACCTGGACATCATGGAAATCCTTGAGATAGGCGCTAAAAAAACTAGTAGTGGAATTAATGTGCTATGAATGCCATAGTACAACTTCCGACCTTCATTCATTTTAGCTTCTCTTTTTGGATATAAAGGTGTGAGCTGTGTGACGATGGTGTCATCTGAGATGGGGCTAATTTGTGTGTGGAGCATGTTTTCTTTTTTGGATGGTGTTGTATTAGTTGTAAACGGAACGACGGCGGGAAGGATTTTGGCGTTGAGATTTTCCCATATTTTTTTTCAATGTATATATATATTAAATAGTACTGTTACTGCTCTTCCTCTTAAATTCATCTCTCGATTCATATAATAATACTTGTTGTGCACACGGAAATTACTTCAGCCTACATGACCTCTATGGGGGGGGGCTTGAAATATGAAAGCATCATCACATTGTATATTATATACACACACACACACACACATATATATATATATATATATATATATATATATGTATATATATGTATCTGATGCTTCATATGCGGACGTTGGGATGTTATTATTTTATACAGTGAAACTTATAGCATATATGTGGTAGTCACTGTCCTGTGCATATATATATCTATTCCCCGTTAGGGAAACCTACACCAGTACACAGTCCTTTTAAAACTCGGCATTCACAACAATAATAGTGGGACACTTCCTTATATAAAGAGATAAAAGAGCTGTGAAAATAGTGCATTCCGTTCTCCGTTTGGCGGCGGACACGTTACATCAAGTAACTACAAATTCTGGAAAAAGCCGTTTTTGCGGTAAAATTTGACAAGTTTTCAAAGTGGGGGGGGGCAGGTTGAAATTTAACTGGCGAAACCACTTCAGTTTAGAGACACAATAATTATAAGCTTCACTGATAAATGAATGGATAGCATGCGAGTAGTAAAGTAGGCTACAACTCTAAAGATTTACTATATGGATAAAATTGTTATACATGCATTGGGAGCGTGAGGACCAGGAGCATCTCTATGCATGCACTCAAGGGTGAGAGGGCGGCGGGTGTTTGGGAGGTCCTGGGTTACTGGAGCTGATGAATGAGCTGTTAAAAGAAGGGCGGAAGCGGAGTGAGTCAATAATGATGGAAAGTTTAAAATACGAGAGGAGACGAAGGGTTGGAAGTGTCCCTGCTACGAAATTTCTCGCAGTACTACTTAAACGAATATACGACGACGACGACGATCATGACGACTTCTACTGCTACTACTACTACTGATCAGGGAGCGGTTTAAGCTCCTTGATTTGCTTGATAAGGTATGCTTTCTCATCGTTGAACTGCTCGTCCTCGGATCGATCCTCGTGAAACTTTGTTAAAAAGTCCACGAGTTTCTCCTGATTTCGTAACAGAATATCAAGGATTGGCTTGGGCTTGTTGGGATTAGCAACGAAAACCTGCAGATTGCATAATATAAAACACATGAATCA
>WJFA01000486.1:0-36584 GCA_009870155.1 Pseudobourletiella spinata
TGTTAGCTCCGAGAAGACTTTGAGGGGAATTTGAGAAAATTTTGATTTGTGTTTCGAATTGCCCTGATGTGGCTGAGATATTTTGTAAAATTTTGGACTTTTCTGAGAAAAAATTTCTTGTGAGATTATGTGAAATTCTGACTGCATTTTGAGTTCCTATTGTGGATTTTCTGGGGAAAATTTTGGACTTGATTAATTTTCTGGCTCATTAAAGTTATTTTGCAAAATCCCAACTCCCCTGGCCTTGTGTATCGTTGTTGGCATTGAATTTCCGTGGTTGAGTCGCGAGTTTTGAGGCCAGGTTGATGAGACGCTTTGAGTTATCGAAGTTGTTGGAGTAACGCACCAACACCGGTAATACCCGAATAACCCGTTAAAAAAGCTTGCATTACCGGTAAAACCATAAGCCGAATTTGTTTCGAATGAGTTGCTGGTTTTAAACCTGAATCCGAATTCTTTTCACACCAATAACCGGTACCCAAACCGGACCCGAATTTCGGCTACTGAGCAGTACCGGTATCGATATTTTGGATACCGGTTACCCACTCTGATCAGGACTAAAGATTCTAAATCAGGTACGAGGGGCTCAAATCAGGACCTCAGGCATCCCTACGATTTTTGGATGTCTTTAGAAGGTTTGATTAGTTGACTCATCATTTGGCCAAGTCCCAATTGAACTGGGGAATAGTCTTGTCGTCGCAACCTGGCCAATGGAAATTTGCATTTATTCTACCCCTACCCCACTAGACGAATTCGAAGCCCATGATTTCAACCGAAATTCTCTTAATGGATACAGTACAGGAAAATAACAGCTTCACCATGTGTGGACTTCGGAGTCACGATCACTCCATGTGGTTGCAATTCCAATTTGAAATCTTCAGCTCCCACGCTCCTTCGTAATTCACTGCACAAGACTCCTAAAGGACCTGGCTATGGGCCTCGTCCTCTCTCCGTTATCCCGTATACATTCCACACAAAGCAGCTGGTAGTTCGAACGCCAGCACCAAAAGCATGTCTCCAAAGAGGTTCTTCATTGCTCCCAGGATGCAAGGACAGAGACACAGAAGGTTATGGTGAAAAACTTCAAACGTCTCTGAAATGGCAACGGAATTTTTTTGAAGAAGAAATGTAGTTGATAGACTGTCAAAAATTCTCTACCTCCCACTACTCACCTTTCCCGCACCTTCTTTTCTACTGGTCAAAAAGTAGGCTTTTACGTGAACAAAGGAAAATACTGAAGGTGACATGTATGACCATAGTCATTCCTAGTGTTTAAAATCGGGATCGGTAAATTCCGGAAATCCCGGTACCGATCGGTCACAAAAATACGGTACCGATGGGAATCGGGATCGGTATCGGTAATTTTGCTAGCGGTACCGAAATACCGATACCGTTACCGATTTTTCCCATTCATCAGCTTACAGCATAGAGCAGAAGAAGCTAGCTGACTTTCCATTTGAATCTCCCTTGCTTCCTATTTTATTCACGGCGCAAGAGTAGCCAATATTTCATTCGCTGTAGAAATTACCCATCCATGTTTCTTATCGCAGTAACACATTGCCAATCAAAACGTTATTTCCCAAACTATCAAAATTTTACATGGACGTTGGCTATCCTTCCATCCAGTGTTGCCGTTGAGAATAGGTTCTAGTGAATAGAGTGGAGTAGAATAGAATGGCCTGATATCCTTAAGAAGCGAAGAGTTCGATTAAACAAAGTTCGATTTTTAAAGATGATCTGCTTGAAAAGCTGGCCGAAGGACGAAATCTCTTTAGATTAGATAGGAAAGATGTCTGAAACCACATCATTTGAATTGGATGCTTGCAGAAAACAATTTAGAAGATGAATTAAAACAAAAAAATGAATGAAAAAAAATATCGGAACTTTCGGCCCCGGTATTTGGTATTAGTTACCGATACCGAATCGGTCATTTTTTTCAGCCGCCAGAAATTCGGTAACGGTACCGGTATCGGTATCGGAACCGAGAAATTTCTCGATTTTCAAACACTAGTCATTCCCAACATCCAGTTGCTAATTAATTCTTCAGTGGCTCCATTGAACTCTATTTCACTTGAATCATATTGTGACCGCATAATTAATGGTAATGTGATTCTAAGACAGTATTAGAATTCCTCCCCCTCGAGCATTTATTTGTCACATTCGATCATATGGTTTGTTCAAAACTGAAAGAAAGCTCCCAAATGTCTTCGCAAGTGTTCAGCAAAATCCGGTGCAATGTCATACTACGTACGATGCGATGTGGAACATCTTCGCATCCACATTTGAAATGAAAATGCGTGTCTACGCATCGAACTCAAACCATGATGGATACGAGATCTCACATTTGATGCTGCAATGATGAGTATACAAGGTCTCCCAAATAGATCAAATTTTTTCCCTCTACAACCGGAACCCATCAATCTAATACAATGACATGCCTAAAGGTGAGGCTTTAGGATTTTTTCTGGTCCCATGCTCGTCACCGCTAAGTCTGAAATTACAGGATGCGATAGTAACCATATATAGAGACCTACCTCTCTATGTTCATTGTGAAACCATACGGTATTTTAACCCATGCGTTACGGATAGCTTTGCCTACCCATATCTCGTGAACAAGATGCCACAGACATGCGCATTCGCGCATTTTATAGGTCTTTTGCTGCAGTTTCCATCCGTATGCATCGCTTTTGGTGGTACCTTAAGTCCTGGCGGTGTGCTTCACTTCTGAGCATGAAACATTGGAAAAACATCAGTTTCTACACCCTGCAGAGGGAAAACAAATGTGACCCATCATTTGGGGACATCCTGTAGTACGATGCATAATCTCCGAGATGCGTTGTACTAAATGTCTGGTGTTGAACATTTTCATCTAATCTGCAATATGATAAAGCGAATCGGTGCCTCGCATCGTTTCTGAAGAACAGTAGTTGCGACTGGAAGAAGAAGCGCAGGCTACTAAGTGTGTGTATTTGGGGAGGAAAAGATGTTATCGCGCACTGGACTGTCATGGACATTTTCACATTACCCAAAACTACAATTTCCGTCATCTCTACTCACATGACTGAATAATAAACCGAACAAAGGAATTTTACGAAAGTAGCCCCTAGTATGACCATGCACCGCTTGGCGGTGCATCGACTCATTGCAGCGAAAGAAAGTGTGACGTGTATCACCCGACCAAAAGGATGGGCGCAACAAAAACAATCATGTATAAAAATGATAG
Source organism: Pseudobourletiella spinata (assembly GCA_009870155.1). Taxonomy (NCBI): domain Eukaryota; kingdom Metazoa; phylum Arthropoda; class Collembola; order Symphypleona; family Bourletiellidae; genus Pseudobourletiella; species Pseudobourletiella spinata. The sequence continues at coordinate 3,224 of WJFA01000486.1, forward strand.
CAAAACCAAAAAAATTACTTCGAAAATCCAAATTGACTTTTTCAAAATTCCGAATTTACGGCAGTTGTATTATGTATCTCGACTAGCTTTTTGATTCTGTGGCCATTATTATTATGAAAATGGGAGTTGGTCAACTATTGTCGTCAAAATAACCCGAATGACAGGTGCGGTTGTAACCAAAATCAATAGGTGTATGTGGTACGCCGTCCCCTATCCATAGGTCCATACCGCATGTTAATGTGCGTCCGGGCTCGTGAGTTACCCATCGAACAAGGATTTTTCCGGACGGAGTGACTGACGGACAGGACCAAAACTATGAAGTAGCTTAGAGGCTACTGAATAAACCGAGCAAACGGAGTTTACGAAAGCAGCCTTGGCGGTGCATCGACTCATCGCAACGATTCTGAAAATCTATTTCGACTTCTCCGAAATCTGTTTAAAATTATCCAAACATTATTTATAAGTTTCTGTGGCGATCTTACTCGTCAAATGACGAAGAAAATAGTGGTTTTGCCCATTAATGTCACTTTTACTCCCAGAAGGACTGTATCGATTGTGACCAAAATCAATACACTTCTGGAATGGCTAATGCTCTATCGACTGGTCAAGACCTCATGTCAATAGTCGACTTGGTTCGGGAGTTATTGACCGAACAGACGGACGGAGGGACAAGCCGAAAACATAAAGTACCCTAGAAGGCTACTTAATAAACTGGGTAAAAGGGGCTTACTAAAGTAGCCTCTATGATGACGACGCACCGCCTGGCGGTGCATCGACTCATCGCAGCGTAGATATGGGTAGACATCTCCCGTATTTAGTTGTAGTATGTGCGATTCGGTGCACTCTACTGAGAACCATAATGGTAGTAATAAACAAAATGTTGCATTTTCCCACGTGCATATACCCGAATCCGTGTAGGTGTGCGCTCTCTCTGTATTAGTTGTGGTATAGGTCATTATGTGATTTTTAATGATAAACGTGGTTGCAATAGTTTGACCAACATCAATCCGCGATTGAATCCACAAAATTTGTGCTCAAATTCCATGTGCACCAGTGCAAATCCCGTTTGAAATAATGGTCGTTATGGCTTCATTAAATTTTTTATCATAATTCATGTGCACCAGTGCAAATCGCGTTTGGAATGTTGGTGGTAATGGTCTCAACAACGTTTTGCTCAAATTCCATATCCACCCGCGCAAATACCATATGGAATGTTGGTACTGATGGTCTCAAGCCTCACCCACGTTTCGCGCGATTTGCACCTGAACCAGCGCCAATCCAGTTTGGAATGTTGGTGGTAGTGACTTCATCAACCTCTAACTCAGTACCCATTCACCAAATTTTTGTAAAAATTCTACGTGCACCAGTGTAAATCCCGTTTCGAATGTTGTTGGTTATGGATTCACCAAATTTTTACTCAAATTCCATGTGCACCAGTGCAAACCCCATTTGGAATGTTGGTGGTTATGGCTTCACCACTCCTAAACCCGCATAGTGCCCACTCTGTGCTAGGGGGACATGTGGGATCCCCCCTTGACAGTACCCATTCACCAAATTTTTGCTAAACGTAAAAATTCTACGTGCACCAGTTTAATTCGAATGTTGGTGGTTATGGCTTCACCAATTTTTTACACAAATTCTATGTGCACCAGTACAAATCCCGTTTGGAATGTTGGTGGTTATGGCTTCACCAAATTTTAATTCAAATTCCATGTGCACCAGTGCAAATACTGTTTCAAATGATGTTGTTCATAGTCTCACCAATGTTTTAGACAGTTTCGACGTGCACCAGGGCGTATCCCGTTTGCAATGTTGATAGTTATAGCGTGACCACATTTTTGCCCAAATTCTTTGTGCACCAGTGCAAACATCTATGGTAATGTTGGCGGTTATTGTTTCACGATTATTTGACGCAATTTCCATGAGCACCAGTGCAAATCCCGTGTGGAATGTTGGTGATTATGGCTTCACCAAATTTTTATTCAAATTGAATGTGCACCCGTGCAAATCCAGTTTCGAATGTTGGTGGTCATGGTCTAACCAACGTTTTACACAATTTCTACGTGTACCAGCGAAAATCCCGTTTGGAAAATTGGTGCTTATGATTTTACCATTATTTTACACGATTTCCATGTGCACCTGGGGCATCTCATTTGGTGAGTCGTACTTATTTAATACCAAAATGTTTACCACCCGTAGCCAACTTTACCAGGTCACCTCGATTTACTGGGTTGGTAGTTATGATGCCACCAAGGCAAAGTTGTAACTGTTGTGGACGTGCACTTATTTAATTCCCGTTTGATGAAGTCGCCCCCGTTATTGCTGATGTTACATTCCGTATGGTGCTTGTTAATGAGAATGTTGGTGGTTATGATGTCACCATATGTTTACTCAATTTCCACGTGCGCACGCGAAAATCCCGTAGGAATGTTGGTGGTCATGGTCTCACCAACGTTTTAGACAATTTATGCGTGCAACAGAGCAAACCATGTTCGGAATGTTGGTGGTAATGATTTCATCAACCTCTTGCTCAGTACCAATGTGCACCAGTGCAAACCCCGTTTGGAATATTGGCGGTTAAAGCTTTACTAAGTTTTTATTCAAATTACATGTACACCAGTGGGAATCCTGTTTGCATTGTTGGTGGCCATGGTGCCACCAACGTTTTTCACAATTTGCACGTGCACCAGCGCGAATCCCGTTCGGAATGTTGGGGGTTGTGGCTTCACCAAATTTTTACTGAAATACCATGTGTACCAATGCAAATCCTGTTTGGAATGTTGGTGGTTATGGTCTCACTAAGGTTTTGCTCAATTTCCATGGGCTCCACCGGAAATCCCGTTTGGATTGTTGGTCGTTATGGCGTCACCAAATTTTTGCTAAATTTCATGTGCACCAGTGCAAACCCTATTTGGAATGTTGGGGGTCAGGCTTCACCAAATCTTCATTCAAATTCCATGTGCACCAGGAGAAATTCTGTGTGGAATGTTGGTAGTTATGGCGTCACGAAATTTTCGCTCAATTTTTATGTGTACCAGTGCAAATATCTTTGGGAATGTTCGTGGTTATAGCGTCACCAAATTTATGCTCAAATTTCATGTGCACCAACGCAAATCCCGCTTAGAATGTTGGTAGTGACGGTCTCACTAACGTTTTACTCTATTTCCATGTGCACCAGCGCTAATCCTGTTTGGAATATTAATGGTTATCATTTCATCAACCTCTAACTCAATACCAATGTGCACCAGCCCAAATTCCGTTTGGAATGTTGGTTATTATTTCAGCAATGTTTTATACAATTTTCATGTGCACCAGCGCAAATTGCGTTTGCTGGATTGGATCTCATTAATGGCGCCATGTTGGTTACACTAGTTAGCTTGACCAGGTCACCTCGGTTGATGCGGTCTACAATGTTTCTCAAAGTAGGTGTTAGTACTGTTGTCCACGACGACCTGACCAGGGCGGTCTTGTGGACACCATGACGCAGGTTTGTGAAATTGTCATGGTTGATGTAGTTATTGTATTTTGAAATTCCATGTCCACCAGTGCAAATCCCGTGTGGTGGATTGGATATATTTAATGGCACCACGTTGACCACCCTAGTCAGCTTGACCAGGTCAATTAGGTCGACAACATTTCTCGAAGTCGATGTTAGTACCGTTGGCCACGTTGACCAGGGCGGTGATGTGGACATCGTGACCCAGGTTTGTCAACTTGACACGGTTGATCTAGTCATTGATCTAGTACATATGCCTGTGGCAATCGTTGTCTGTTGTGGCCAGCCCGGTAAGCGTGCAATATATGTGTAGGGCATTAATTGTCCATGTGGTGGTCGTGTAAACAGTGCTGGTCCCGTAGACATATGCACGGCTGAATAAACAGTGCTGGTCCTGTAGACGTATGCACAGCCGTGTGAAGGTCCTGGGCCAATTTGGCAGTGACGTCAGAGTTTGGCAGTGATTATATACACACATGTGAAAGGCCTGCCAGCGAGACGAAAGAGTAGGATCTTATAGAGGTTAGATGTACTCCTGCGAATGTACGCATTGGTATGAAAGCGGCTGCGCCCTCTATGGCAGTGCATGGGATAGTGAATAACACTACACTACTAGTGAGAAACACCCGTCCGAGTTTGGCATTTTATGTAAGCCGTGGGGCGTGACAAAGAATGACCGTTGTTACAGGTAGGAAAGGGTTCACGAGATAAACCCAGGGACTAATGCATAAGACGTTGCCAATTAAAATAATTAAGGGTCACAGGAAGCCCTTACAGGCTGCTCACACATGACTTCGTTACTTAACGGGATTGCAGCCGTCATCAGGAACACTAAGGGCTGCTCTCATATAATGACCTTAAGCGAGGGTCAAACGGTCTGACACACAGCCATCAATTTGAACTTTTCTAGAACTCAAGACAAGGGTAATTCAATCGTAAGATCGAAAGGCCATGTCGTAATTGTCGGATCAGATCATCGGAGGTCATATTTTCAGATATTATATTATATTCAGATATACATTTTCAAAGGAGAAGATTTTCCTTGTCATTAGCTCTCGACGAAATCCAACTTGATGGCTGTGTGTGAAACCGTTTGGCCTGTGGATGGATTTGAAGCTGCCGCGCCGTTTACGCCCATGTTAAAACTCCCCCAAAAATCGTTTTTCGGTTCCTATTTCTAACCTAACCAGGCGATTGCGGCTTCGGCGGTAGTTTAGGAGACTTACATGTTTTTTGGGAACTTATTTTTAAAAAATTATGCTTACAAAACTTACTTTTAAAGTAGTGAACTTTTAAGAAATTTCATAAGTGGTAATTTTCTTAAGATGAAGACCAAAAGAAATGTCGTCATTAACATCATATGTTTTTATTTAACGACCGAGAAGTTTATTGTTTGTTAAAAGTTTAGCTTTAGTTCATATCATTTACTCTCTATTTCTAAAACCACCACGGAAGCACTTGTATTGCCTCAAAATTTTTTTGCCTTAAGTACGTTTTCCCCAGAAGTTCAGCGATCATGTCAACCAAAAAGTTCGTGTTCGATCTTCGATTATTTATACTGATGAGCTAAAAAGTAATGAACGTGCTGTAATTACAGTCCAATAAGATTGGACTAGAAAGTTCTCATAAGGGCATTAGTGTGATTAGAAGTCCTAGATTGATGGCTTGCTCCTTAAGCCAAATGTAAACGTGTACAGGCAGTCAAAAGGGTCTACTTCACCCCTATTTCATATGCAATATAACAATGTCAGGTCGTCTCATGACTATGACTACCGGCACCGTGCACGTGTGCTGTAGCAATCGGTATTGGACCAATTTCAAGTTAATGTTTTCGGTGTAATCAGCACTGTGCATCTGGTTCAATTGATGACATTACAAAAACATTTCCGTAGTTGTCCACTGTATTTAAAGGCAACGTGTCAGTTACACTCTTTTATTCCCCCTGTCAGTCGCCCTTGGATCAAGTCCGCTTTTCCCCATTGGGTTGTCGTTTGTCGTTTCCCTTTTCAACTACACTTTCATAATGATGGTATGTGTGTGTGAGTGAATAAATGTGATAGCGCATAGGGATCTGTTGAAAACTTTACTTGTTAAGTTCCTGACTAACACCATCAACCACATATGATCACATCGAATCCGCAGTCAGCAAAATATGATTTTTCACATCAACGATTACTGCATTGTGTTAAGACCTCTGCGTTTGCATTCAGATTGTTCGAAACAGTTATTACTTCAATGTCCTTTGTTGCACTTTAAAGACCCAAACGGTTTAAAGCTGAGCAAATACCACGAATAATGAAAACAGCTTATTAGTATCACCGATATTAGAACAAACAATTTCACTCTCTCCACCTCTATACTTTTTAGTACGTAAAAAATCTACGTAAATCAATCCAATAATGTAACAGAAAAAAAATCTCATATGTTTCAAACGATGTTAAACATTTCTATCGCCTTTGGCCTGTCAATTTCAGAGCTACCACAGGTTCACTTCCTCGGTTGCTGAATTGGAATTTGCGGTTTGACATTTCGAAGGTCGTGAGTTGGCAAAGGCTTCTCGTGGAAAGCCTGCACTGCTTCAACTGGAAAGTCAGCATTCCCTCGTGGCGGAGCACCAGATATAGTCACTTCGGATTGTTTTGGAGGGCTAGTAGAAATAAATAGTCTATAAGCGGCCGAACTTGATTCAACTCAGAACTTCATGCATAAATTCATTATTAATATAATGAAATGGTTGGGGCATTTCACAAATTCCATTATTTACCTTGACGACACTTTCAGTTCCTCTTGAGGCTCTGGCACTGAAGTTTCAGTCTTCTTTCGCAGGTGTGACTTGTCTTGAACGATTCGCATTCCACCAGCTTTAACTGAAAATTTCATAGATATCCAACGATATATAAATTTGCTCACATTCAACTGTTTTCTAAACGTTAGCTGCCACGCAACTATGTGACAAGTAAATCCTTTGTAAATGTATTGATGATAGGCGATTCTCATGGCCTCACCTGCAGGTGGATGTGAGTGCAATGCCTCTGCTTTTTCGGGCGACGACATCCTCAAACTTACGTTTACCTCCGGCCCAGTAGTAACAACAGGTCTTGGATTGTTAAATTCTGAAATCTACGATGACTGACAAGCGTTTTTTCAGTTAGAATATGAATATTCCAATGATCTTTTGTCTGACCATATGCTTGGTGATACGCCAAACTAGTCCTACGTCGATCAACTCCACTACTGCTGCAACTAATGCTCCCAAGTCCTGAGCATCCAGCCTCTTACGATTCTGCAGTGTGGTGTGTGCGGTGCAGTGGTGACCTCCTCAGTGTTGGAGGAATATACGCAGTTGCCGAATAACTTTTCATGGAAAAAGAGGCTGTCGTGTACATTCTTCCTACTCAATGGTCCTGCATACGAGTTTGTCTGCAGCCAGTGGCTGGACGAGCTGCGGATGTAGTAGTGAATGCAACCTTGAAGTTCCCTATGAAATGCGTGGCTCACCAATGGAATGAGCTGTCTACTGAAGGCTATTAAGTAAAGGTAGAGCTGATCATCTCCATACACATTCTGCTCGATTTACGTTTACGTCATTGGAGTACACTTCAAGGTATAGTCGTGCAAGCAGGCCTTATATTCATGCTGTTTACTCCAATGACGTCATTGGCTTTCCTTGATGCTACACATCGACCGCTGAACTGCAACAGTTGAATTTTGCATTAGAGTGCAATTAATTTTCGGTTCTTCACAGAACTTGATATAGCCTAAAATCTACTCAATAAAACCTCATTCATACATAACATAACGGGAGCGGGTGAAAAAATAAAAATTAACTTAAGACAGGAAATTGATTTTATTAACTTTGATTTTATTTCACACACCAACAGTCTAACACCTTGTCAATTTTGATAACCTCTGGGAAGAAAATAACCAAATTTGAGTTCAGAAATTTTTGTCGTTGGCGCATGACCGGTTTTGCAACTGAACCAAAAAGCTGGCTTTCGCAGTTTATTTGTCGAAATGTAACGACGAAAATGTGGAATGTGGAACTCTCGTATAGGCATCGCCGCAACCTGTATTTAATAGCCCTGGTATCTACTACATACATTCTTTTAATTCCCGAATATGTTTACTTTAGAATGATAGAAATTTTATGAAGCGACATCCTTTTTGCTAAAAGTCTCAAATTTTCACAATTAAAACATTGCCAAGTTAAGGCAGTGTACCGTACACTGTGTACGGTGTACACCTGCCTATCATTTGCCTCTTTCCTGACGGTATTTGCATTATCTTTCTGAGTTCACTGACTCCATGCTAGCCATGGGAAACACATGACAGAGCGCACGTTGCAGATTCTGTGGGCGGGCTCATTGATGGGGCTGAGTGCGTGTACTGCACCCGGTTGGGATTTAGATTTAAGCCCAACACACCAAGTCTTCTATGGAAACGGACGAAAGCACTTGAGTGTGTGAGTTGGGGTTGGGAGGAGGGAGATGCGTTGACAATGTGAAACTTTTATCTTTCTCTTCAGGCGCGCATTTAATTTAATGCCGTGTAGCTAAACATCATAGACCACTACAGTAATAGTAATACAAGCCAATGCAATAACAACCTTATAAATGTGGGTAAAAAGTACGACATATACAAGCCACGTCATTCAACTTACCCCAGGAATTAGAAACCATTTTAGAAGATTTTGTCACGTCTTGAAGTCTTTGAGCACCAATGCATGCATATAATTGCGAAAGTCGATTCCTCAAAATTCTTCGAAGCAATTTTTCCTGCTCATGAGTTTTATCCCCCTTAGTGTTTTACATTTGCAAAATGCAAATGCAAAACACAAAAATGCAACGTTAAGCAATATCCATAATCCATATATTCCGCAAAGATATCAAAGATGAGGCGGACCAGTAAGAAGGGCAAAAGGAGGAAAATGCCGTCCCATTCTTTCCCGTCCGACACTTGCATGTTTGTTTTGAGGAAGAAGATGAACGATTATGCGCTTAAATTGTGCTTCAGCTAAGGCATAACTGAACAATTGAAAAGTGAATTTTGTTCACACTTTGCTTCACTGCTATTTAAAAATCTGGGGGAATCAATCATGTTATATCATCCATACATTACGTGAATGCATGATACAAACATCCAAAAGAACAGCAGTCACGGATTGCTAAGAGCCAATTTGCTCATGCAAAGTTGATTCCTCAAAATGTTAATGGGTAGCCATTTATTTCGGAAGTTTAAAATTGCTAGTAACAAACAAGGTTCTCCTGATGATTGCAAGTTGCAGTGCAGCACATTTGTTGTCCATGTCTAAGCTAAGCCCTAGTGCCCTTAGGATCTGCACGACTTACACGGGCTCATTTTCACATGTAATCATTGCATTGACACATTGGGGATCTCAGGGGCACTGGCAGAGCTTCAACAAAAATTTGGGCAGTTTTCTACTCAGATCTGAGCTTAGCCGAGGTGGTATATTTCCATGTTAATTATTAAGAATAAAGGTGATAGTCTTTTAATAATAGAGCAAACTGCCTGGGAACACAAGAATTCGAATATGGAAAAAGTCATGCGAATAATCGAAACCTTTGGTCCTATTTTGTCTTGCCCAATATTCGAAAACGAAAGAATAACCTGAACGTGATTCCCACATTGCCGTCAACATAATCTACCGTTCATCATTTGTGTACCACTTCACTGCAAACGGCAGTACTGCACTGGAATATACATTTTGTGTATCACTGTCTCAAATGCTGTCGTTGCACATATAATGCTCATCATATGTTTGCTACGGGCGCTCTTTTGCAATCAGGTGGCGAGAGACTTCCAAGTGACGTGCTACGTATGGGAAATGGGAATGGTGTGTCTTCTGGGTGGGAATTGCGGAACCTTATCCTAATTGTTACGTTACGGATCACTGGGAGAACTTGATTTCAGCAACATTTCTGTTGGCGTTTTGACTCTCATGTACTTCGCTCGAAGATTCCAATAATGATATGAATAAGCTTTATTAAAATTACGGGAACATTTTCACCGAAGTGAACACATGTGAGTCTGATACAAAATCTGACAGTATTTGTCCTACTTAGCGGTATGTCGAATGTCATCCTGAATTGTTTAGTACATGGTCTTTGTTCGTGAAACATATATGCTTGAAATACGAAACTAAAACTGGATGCTTGTGAAGTGAATTTACAGTTCAGAGTGGTTTGCATAAATGTTCTGTCTACACACCCAGTTTAAGAATTGTTTTTATTATTGAGTGTGCTGCTCTATTATTTTCAGATACTATTTCTAAACAAGATACACAATGGACTCAGGCTCTTCAAACGACGATGACGAGCCGAAGATTTGCACAGTGTTCTCCTCCGACGTCAACAAGTCTTCCAAGACCATATTCGATACGATTGCGTTCACCAGCCCGAAGAAGGACGACAAAAGTCTGAAGGACTCTGATAGTGCTGATCTGGAAGTAGGATCCAGTGTAGCACTTTTTAAGCCGTCAGTGACTCAATCCGACGTAATTCAGGACACAGTGGGGCCAAAGAAAGAAGTATCAACAGCACCAGTAGATCTAGGCCAGGGGGATGACTTGGAAAAGGCTGCTATTACTGGAAAAATGGAAGACCCTGAAAGCATTGATCCACCTCAACATCCGGGAGGACAAACCAGCAATGTAGTTACTCCAACTGTAGGAGATGATTCACCTTTACCTACCGCGAATTTATTATTTGCTGATGCACCGGAAGTCCCATTCCCAATAGGAATCAGCGCTGTGGAACCTCCTGCCGAAAGAGAAAATATAAGTCTAGTCCATCACCCCGTGTCTTTGCCACCTGCTATCCTTGGAAATTCTGTTACTGATCCTGTGAAACCTCCATTTTCACCTGTGGATGTAATCTACGATGCGTGGATTCCGTCTGAAGAGACGAGGAAAATACTTTTACAGATCACTACTGGAGCTCAGGTGCCCAGTACGGCCACCCCAACCATGCCTGGGATTGTGTATGAAGAAGACATGGTGGACAAAGTTGCCCTTAATATGTCCAGAATATTCGGCGAGGCGGAAGCTAGCCGGCGAAAAATTTTAACAGTTGATAGCGTCACTCAAGATGACAGTGGATTGCGGGAGCTTATTAAGGTAAACATCAGGTCTCATTAATCTCCGATTACTTCAATTTCGATTATCTTAAGTATTTTGTTTATCAGTCATTTTGTATCGGGTATAGCTAGGGTGCTACCGATCCGCAGTGAATTTAACCAAGAGATTACTAACAGCTTACGGCCAAGGAGCTGGAAAGATCGGTCAGTTTAGCAAACACACTCCTCACTCTTTACAAGTAAGTGAATTGAGAACAACCTAACCATCAAGCTGAATCATAGTGTACTACTATATAATTAAACATGCATATGCTGATATTTAATTTTAATTTCGGCTAGGTATGGTATACGAGGGTGGCGCTTTTGGTGCGGATCCGAGAATTCACTGTTGCTGATGCAGAAGTGGAGGCTTTCCAAGATTTTGAGAATGCAGATATGTATTATGAATACTACTCGGAATTCCGCAGTCTGGGCTGGCGTGGTACTCTGGTTCCGTTTCATTTCCGCCTCTTGGCCGCTGAGATTCCCCAATACATGAGGAAAGCCAACGACACATTTGATAAACTGACCCACATTCTAACTACTATACAACAGGTACTTGCAGATCAAATAAAATTTTGAATGCTGCTTTGCTTCTTTTGATGTTGTGGATGGCATAAGTACTGTGTTATATTATGCATTGTCTCAATTATTTCAGATCATCAGTAATGTTTCCCAAGGATTTTGTGAAGATGGGAATCCTATTAAAATCGATGAGGAGAGGAAAGTCAAATCATTGGAAGTATGGCAGAAACGTGAAATTCGCACGTTGTATTCCCTTCTCAACGCAGCTTACTTTTGCAAAGTAATCAAACACCGAATATTCTTACTGATCAGCATTTAAACCTGAGTTACCCAAATAGATTATGAAACTTTTGGAAACAACAGGACTTCAATGGAGCAGTGCTGTACCTTACTCAATTGATTCAGAAGGATGAACCGCATGCGATGCAATTGCAGTCGGCACTGGGTCGATTATACCTCCAATTTGGTGACGTCACTTCGGCTGAGCGTTACTTCCTGCTCGCGGCCGAGCTGAGTAAAAAAGATTCCGAGTCTGATCGTGTTGATACCCTAGTCGATGGTGGACTTTTGGCAATCGGGCAAAATAACTATGCCCAAGCACTCAAATTTTTTCAAGATGCTCTGAATATTCAGCCGGATAATTTTATGGTACGTTCGCGGATTTCCGAATATAGTGTTATTTTTTACAAGTGTTGGGCCTATTGTTTCTGTTTTATCAGTTGACCAACAACGTGGCAGTTTGCTTAGTTTACTTGGGAAGAGTCAAGGATGCTTTAGCTCTGATGGAATCTACTGTGAAGCAGAACACTCCGCAGTTACTCCAAGAAAATGTGATTCTTAATTTAAGTACAATTTACGAGCTAGAAAATTCGGACGGCGTGAAGAAAAATGCATTGTTGAAATTAATTAGTGAATACAAGGGTGATGGCATCAATTTGGCCTCGCTGAAAATGCCCAATCTTGTGTAGCTCCTGTATTTTCGTAACATATAAGCGAAAACATTTCACGCATGTCAATAAATTCCACCTTTTAATGAAAAAGTAGGTAATTTATTCATCAGAACCTTCGGAAGGTCCGAAAAACGACTTTGCATCGGTAATTCTTGAGTGGGAACTGGAACTTACGTCTCGATGGCATTGTACGTTATTGCCCCCAAAAGTAAGCGAAAGGAATTGCGACGGCATACAAGAATCATAAAGGAACTACAACTTAAGGCCTTGTACATTTGATTTAACATTTAACCGGATCTTTTCTTGTCGCTTCTTTTCCTCCTTGAAGGCATCGGTGTTAGCTTTCCGTTCCTGCCGGCGTTCCTGTACACGTGACCAACGATTAGTTAGGCTATTAATAAGACCGTATGATTATAACTATACTTAAGCTGGCGTAACGTAACATTACGGAAAATGTAATTCAATATTTCCATACTTTCCGCAAGTTCCTCAGCAACTTCTTTCGCTGGCTTCTTTCTTCCGGTGTTTCATTTTTAGTTCTTGCAGAAGATATTTCACTATAAATAGACTTTGTGGGCCGAATACCATGTTCCTCGTCATATTCTCTGTCCAGAGTTTTTAAGTCGCCAGCACGTAATCCCTTTCCAAGAACACCCTCGGGAATTCCAGTTTTGTTATTCACTTTGATCTTGTTTTTCTAAATCACAATAACCATGAGACGTTAAGAATATCTAATATTACAATCAATCTCGTAAATTTATCGTTGCTAACTCCACTGATCAGTAGATTAAAGTCTTTAACAAGGGACAGCAAAGTTTCCGAGTGAAGCTCTTAATCCTAACATAAAAATGTCAAGCAAAAGATGAAAAAATTACCCCGTTTGCTTCCCGAATCAACTTTGGCCGGTTTTTAGTTGTGGAGTATGTGCTTAGGATAGATTCACAATCCCATTTTTCTTTCAAATCCTCTTCTTCCGATTCAGTTAAGTCATCCCCAGAGGAAGAATCCTGGACCGCAAGGTTCGCAATTTTCTCATTCATCGCATCTTCTGCCTTACGGTCCGCCTCAAATTCTTCCGCACATTTCAGGAGTATGGTAGCTTGAGCATCTAAGTGACCCTCAATTTCGTCGCAATCCAAAGCACCGATTTCCGTATCTTCATAGTTTTCAAACATCTGCAAATCAAACCAAAGAGTATACTTTCTGATTGTTCTACGAACAACACAACACAAGTGTCTTAACAAGCTGCAAGTATTACCTTCTCAAATCTCTCATCTAAAAGACAAAGTTGCTTATTCCTCCTAACAACCGAGCTCGACATGGAGTAATTGGTAAACCGAGATTTCGTCTCCTCATCCGCAAAGGTGTACTGTGGTCCGTGTAAGCTTCGAACAGAGTCATCATCCTCATCGTCGGAACCGGAAAACTCAACATCGCTATCGTCCTCATCACTAGCTCCCCCTTCGACACTCATCATCCTTGAGGACTCCCCCATTTCATCAACTCCACCTCCGTTTGCCAATTCAATAAAATTATCTTCCAATTCATTTTCAGAATCATCGTAGTCAAAGTCATCGTCAAGGGCAGCAATGACATCTGGATCCAAATCCGGACGTGGTCCTGCGAGTAAAATGAAACAGGGTTAAATCCACTGCATCCTTTAAACCAACTGCGGCTCTCCACACTCATTCCAGCTTCCCGTTACGAACCTGTGCTGGGGGCCGCTTTATTGAGCAATCCCACATCTTCCTGAAACTCCGACTCGAAAACAGATGAGGGTAGCTTCAGTTTGATCTCCTGCAATGAAACACGATTCCAGTAAGCCGCCAAAGTCATATCAGCCCTCCACCTTAGCCTACCTTCAAGTCAGCTTTCGACATCACATTTTCTTCTGGCTCCACTCGAGGAGCATAAATCCTCTCACAAATATCCCATTCCATATTTGAAACTTCCGTGGAGTCTTTAAGATGTTGCAAGTAGTCGTAGTCATCGTCAAAATAAATCCCATATTTCGCCTGCTCCTCCTTTCTTTTCGTAGTATCAACCTATTCAGAAAACATTAAAATTTCAACTCAGTTACCACAAGTAATTGCCACTCATGCCTCCAACTACGTATCCATATTCCAAAATAGTCCCATACCTTTCCCAACGGGCCTGATCCTTCTCTCGTCGGCCCACCTCCCCCTGATGTGGAGGGCAGCTGGTCCAGAGGAATCAAGACCCGCTGTGGAGCATTCTCATCAGCTATGAGGGGATCCTTCTGCGACCTATGACCCAAGTAGAATGTCACCGCATTCTTCTTGTCGATAAACTTTTTCTTCTTCCCTGGCTAAAAATCCACACACAATCCAAATCAACATGCTTCGCAAATACTAACAAATAATCATCAATAATAGGTCATTATCGTCATGTTATAGATACGTAAGACTGCTAAAAGTACTTGCCATGATTATCTTCCTATTAGAGCCTGGTCTGGCTGCAGATACTTGGCGTTTTTAAAATTCGGAGAACTTCCTTCCCGTGTACTGTTTCCACACTGAGAGGCCACCTGACCGAAATTCACTCGTGGTCGTGGTTCAGCTCACCGACAGGGTTGAATAGTGTTTGAATTCTCCCGCGGGATTTTCCGTCCAAAGGGGAGGGACAATAATGGACAACAGAAGTCTCTGGTTGAGATCATAAAATCCTTCATCAGTATCAGTAGGTAGGAGGGAATGGCATCAGCTCATGCGCCAAAAGGGACCTTGGACCCGCCCAAAAAATAGGCGGGGCATCCCGATTTTTAATGAGTTTGGAGGTACTTTACCACTTTACGGTCGTGAGCACTTTCACACAGTTCTGTTCCCGCTGCTGCTGACACCCCGCACGACGGCTACGAGCCTAACCTTATGCATTGGATCAAATGGAAATGCCATGCGAGTAGCCGAGGGCAACGGATCCGCGAGGCTGACTGAATGACTGTGAGAGAGGGAAGTATACGTACGTACGCAATGGTCCTCCAAGGTCCACTGTCGGCACTTTCATACATGAATACATACGCATAGGATGTACACCATGACTAAAATGTGCCACTCCACGCAGCCAAGTTGAGGCTATATAGCGGAGGAGGCGTGTGTTGTGTTAACCCGTGCATGTGAAGCGAGAGGTAGATTTCCATAGATTCATCCATTTCGTTTCCGCAGCGCTGCGAGTAAACGTATTTGACGTGAAATATCCTGCAGGATTGAAGATCGTGCTTCAAAGTTTCCTATTAACTTGCGTGCAAAATTAAATTCCCTGAGCACAGTTTGACGTAAAAACAACCAAGGAATTAAGATCATCATAGAAATTAAACTTGAACACGTTCAGGTCCTATCTACACAGTAAGAAATCCAGGTAAGTATCTCAACGGCCCCAGAGATGAGGGTATGAGTTTGAATTTCGTAACTAAGAGCCATTCCGTAATTAAGAATGACTAATAATTTGGGAAGAAAGGTTATGGAACTCGTGCATTGTGACTCCGGATGTGGATTCGAACAAGTTCTGCGTAGTAGTACTAGCGCAAGGAATCGTACCAGATTTGACGATCCCACTCTGTTGCAGATGTTGAGAATTATTTCAATGGGTTATATCTATTATTTTGTCAGTACCCTGTTCCCGTCGCTTTCACAGTGAGAGTTCCTGCACCCGTGGTGTTGTTGTGCTTTGGAAATATTATGGAATAGTATTAGTAATGTTAATTTTGAAATGGGGCCACGTGAAGCGATGACGTCGCCCAGTTGATTCAATAGTAATAAAGGTCTTGTTTTTTATGACAGAGTGAATTCCGGGAAATTAATTCATCATGCCGAAGAATAAGGGAAAGGGAGGTAAAAACCGTAGGAGGGGGAAGAATGAGAATGAGACGGAAAAGCGTGAATTAGTATTCAAAGAAGATGGGCAGGAATACGCTCAGGTTACGAAAATGCTCGGAAACGGACGATTGGAGGCTATGTGTTTTGATGGTGAGGCATGACTAGTGATGATTATGATGGAATATTGACGTGTTCTCGCTCGAATGTATTTGTTTTGTGTTGTTAATTGTGTGGGAGTAGGTTTTTTGGGCCAGGGTTTTAATATGGTAGAAGTGGGTAGGAATCGGGATTAAATTTGAAATGTAGAATTAAGGGGACAGCCTTTATTTTTGAGGGGTGTTAGCCCATGACTATGGCCGACAATTACTGGTGGTAGGTACGGCTTTTGGCGACTTAGTTTTTTGCCAGTATTTAGTTGATGCTAGAACTTTGCGTCACTTGCGATTTTTTTCAAAAGAGTCGCCCGTTAGTTTCTGTGAAAAAATGAACAGGTAAATCGAACGAGAAAAGAACATCTGAAATTTTAGATGGAGCCGCTGGAGTTCAATTTTAAATTTTAAGCCATGTAAGGTGGTTTACAGATTTCCATTAAGTGGTAAATATTTTCGGGGGTTCTCACTTTTGACTCATCTATTTCGGTCTACTTAAAATGAGCTGAAGTAATGGGATTGTTAATGAGGTATGTGATGTTAGATTTCAGTTAGGAATCCTGGAGTGGTTGTGGGTGAACTTGGATTTGGTAACCATTTGGTGAATGAATAATCTTCTAGGTACTAAAAGACTGTGTCATATCCGAGGGAAGTTGAGGAAGAAGGTTTGGATCAATGCGGGTGACATCATACTGGTGGGACTCCGGGATTATCAAGATACCAAAGCAGACGTGATCTTGAAATATACATCAGACGAAGCCAGAAATCTCAAGTCCTACGGTGAATTCCCCGAATCTGTCAAGATTTCCGAAACGGTTACCTTTGTTGATGAGGGCATGGATGATGATATCGAATTCGATGAAATGTCAGACGCAGAGGAAAGTGAAGATGACATAGACAACATATAGTTAGCAATCAATTTATCCCTGGTGCCCACTTTTCCTTTTACACAGTTTCGGCATTCAAAATTCAGCCGCAATGTTGGGAAATAAATGAGAAAAAATTCAAGTTGTCTTACTCCTGTGTGTAAAGAGTTTCAGAGAATCAGTAAGCCGGTTTGTTTTAAGTTTTATTTTAATTATGAATTCAAATATTTTTCTCTTTCCAACTTAACGGACTATCGACCATGTGAGAAATCTTAGGAACAGGTCGAGAGTAAGCGCATGTTAGTGATTATGGCGAAGTCAGTTGCTGGTCTTCAAGATTTCACTAACACTAAAACAATATGAGCCGATTTAATATATAAACGTTGTATTAAAGCAAAATTTTGTATATCAGCGATTTGGGAACTCTATTCATCACTAGTCTTCCGTCATAGCTTAGCGATGCAAATACCCACGGATCATGGGATGCCCATTCCACGGCATACACAGCATCTTCATGTTCTTCATACTTTGCCAGAATTCCCTCTTCTAACCTGCAATCAAGGAACGTAATTTAGTGAATCGTGTGACTGCATACAACGAATAAAACGCATACGCTGTCTGTGATAGCTGAATCCTTACGGCTGTGATGGTGCACGATCCTCCTCTTCATCACTAAAATGTGTCCTTCCCTGAGGCTCTGAAGAGATTGAGGGTATAGAATGTAGTATAACTCTGGAATCA
Organism: Pseudobourletiella spinata; assembly: GCA_009870155.1. NCBI lineage: Eukaryota > Metazoa > Arthropoda > Collembola > Symphypleona > Bourletiellidae > Pseudobourletiella > Pseudobourletiella spinata. The sequence goes on from WJFA01000486.1 coordinate 20,918, forward strand.
CTTCCGGATGTCAAAACTAGTTGATCATGGAATGAATTGAACCTTACAGACCATACCCTGTGAAAAAAAAAATTTCAACTGCGGTTCATAAAGACTATGTGCAAAAAATTACCAATGAGAGTGACAATCCAGCTCCTTCAAAGGCTCAGTAGGGTTTCTGAAGTCCCAGAAACGAGCAGCGCAGTCGTCACCACAAGTTGCAACATAGTACTGTTTATTAGGGTTGAAGTCAACATCTCTAACTTGGAATTTGTGTGCCTTCGGAATTTTCCATGACTCTTTCATAGTCCGCAGATCTATGCCAGTGATAGAGGACCCAGAAAGCAAAGCGAACTGATTTCCATCCAAGTGTGGATTCCACTTAGCACTACTCAGATCAGGAAATTGGGTCTTCGACTTCACCTAAAGTCACGAGAAATATGTAGGAGAATTAAATGAAATTTTAGGCGCCCACAATTCACCATGAAACATATCTTCTCAAAATTACCTTACACCCACCCTCCGCCAGATCCCAAACGGCAAAAGAGTTTTCATAGGCAACAGATAAGCACTCCACGCGTCTACTGTGCCAATCTAAACTTCTGACATTCCCCACAATTTCTGGATCCTCTAAAGTAACTACGGCCTCAAGATTTCCTTCCGACGGATTGTAACCCTCTTCTGGTAGATTCCAAACGCTACATTTCATTTGGCACGAGCGAGCTACGGAAACAACATGACTATTTCATGACTCAGTTTTAAATATTTCCATGAGACATTGGCAAATTACATGAAATCTGATTGTGTACTAGTCCCAAGGATCGTCCACTCGGCGCGCACTGGAGCTGCCAAATCTCACCGATCTTCGGTTTATATACTTTCCTACTGATCTGATTCGAATCATCTTCGAAATCAATTTGATGAATTTGTCCCTCACACCGGGTCCCCAGGGTTCCCACATAAAATCGTACCGTGTCGATTTCCGATGCATGCGTGCACAGGGCTCGTCCCTGAAAAATCCATCAGCTGTCAAAATTACAATTAAAACTTTCATGCTTTAAACTGAGTAAATCTTTATTTTCTAACCTGAGTTTCAAGCCCATAAATCGCAGAGGATTCCATCTATTCGACCTTTTTCGTGGATCCCAGCCTGTCTTCGTGACCACATATGATCAAGATTACATCTCAAGCCTTATTATCTGACATCAAAAGAAAAAATGCACAGATTAATTAAAGTCATATTTGTTCCAGTCATTTGAATAAACTGGAAAACGTTAAAAAGTTTATCGTAATGATAGTTTCATACGATTCTGCCTGCATAAGAGGCTGACGAGGCTTCTTTAGAATCTGCACAGTTGATTATAAATTTCTAAGTCAAGTCCCGCTGTTCTGTCACATCAAATAACCACGTATTCGCATCTCATTTTGTCAGCTGTTTACTTTGTACTTCACTGACGGGAAACGGCGAACAACCGCTCTCGTCCGTCCGCCTGTCTGTCCCGTGAGCGGTGGGCCCCGGTCGTGACCAAAATTTTCAAACACAACCGCCGCAGCGGGGATAAATCGCGAAACGCTGGGAAAACTAATGGCCAGGGAAAAAACAAGCCAGACAGACGAGACTGACTGGGCTGTAGTTATAGTGGGGCATACACCAGTTGGCCCACTTTACACGTGCAACACATACGTCGTATATGCAGCAGTACTATGCATGTGCCGCCTACGGCCCCAGACGACCTATACGTGCATACGTATCCAGTCGAATTCCCGTTTGTTTGAAGCTCAATTCATGACAATGACACCCCAGTAATGTAATGTTTACGGGAAAAGCTTAGCTCAAGGCAAAGTCAGATGGCAGCTCCGACCGGTGCGGAGCACTTAAAAACCCTTTTTGGAATTCACCTCCCCATCGCCATTGAGATCCGTGGGATCGGTGGGACTACTGAAAGTAACAGTTGAGTACGGTGTTCAGATCAGAAGGAGATCATCTGCGAAGGAAGATTTTCACTCGGAAGATACACTTCTTCTGATAATTGTAAGTATTTGTAAAGTCGTATTTTTCTGTTGAAGTAGACTAATTGACCTTTAGTTCTGATGGACTTTGGGAAAGTTTAGTAAGTTGTTCAGGTGGAGCCCTGAACGTTTTTACCGCTATCATATCGACTTTCTAGTACTTGGGACCGCTATTCAGGCTTACTTTGAAAAGTACAGTAATGTTGGAGGATAATTAGGAAAATGTTAGCGGCTACCATGTGTTTTGAATCTCGAAGAATTTATGCATATGTTGATGAAATCGTCTGTCGGCTCCACCTGAGCACAACAGGATTGTGAATGTGAGATTTTGAGATCCTCTGGAGTGAACAGTATTCTCGATGGACCAAGTTTCTCTTCTGAATTTTCCTTAAAATCTGAGTCTGATCCATGAGAACTGAATTTTGGATAATGATGCGGATTTGAGTTAATGAATGCATTTATTTTGAACACATCTTTCCAGATCCAAAATGAGCAAGCCACTAATGCGAGGTTTCTTGGCCCGGCAGTTCAAGAAGGATCTCGTCATTTCCTTTGCACTCGGAGCAGTTGCTTGCACGGCATGGAGGGTCTTGTATGTGGATCCTGTAAAGCAGAGATACGCAGATTACTACAAGTAAGTTGACCTGCGGTAGAATGAGTCTTTTATTTCTGGGTTTGAACCGTTCATTGGAGTATACCAGTCGAAAGTTCAATGGTCAAGTGAGTATTTGCTCCCTTTAAAATTGTATTGAATGAGGTGGCTGTAGGCTACATTTTGAAGGAAGCTGTGGGATGGGGAAGTGAATGAGCCTTAGAATTAAAGCTCAAACTAACTTATTGTTAATTTCAGGACGTACGACCCAATTGCCCACTTCGAGACCATGAGGAAGAAGGGGTTACTCCAGTCAGCCAGCCCGGATGATGAATAGATAATGCAGACAGAAATAGTGGGAGACCGGAATTAGTCATCAATTGAAATCCGATGTTGCAATTTAAATACTTTGTTCCACTTCGGAGTGTGGCATCCAGAATACTACGAATGAATTTAAGTATCAATGTGTCACGGTGAAGTAATTTAGTCTAAATGCAAACGGGCGTGGAAGAGTGATAACATGGCCATGCTTGCATACGTTGTAGATTCACTTATAAACCTCAAATAAAATGACAAAATTATTCTAATTTCCAATGGTGAGCACCGATTTTTTTTTCATTTTTTGCGCTCGTATAGTATGGGTAGGGGTGCGTGGGTTATTTTGTCTTGACTTCATTCATCCAAAAAAATTAAGGCTGTCATATATTGGTGTCTGGATTTTTGAACAACTGGAACTGAAATAAAATTGGGATCATGGTAAACATCTAGAGTGACGGATACATATCTGTCTGAGTTCTTTCCTCCTCCTCCTCCTGCTAACTGCTGCTACTGCTGGAATCAGATGATTATATTACAAGCGAACTGGAACAACTGGAAGATGGCAGTGGCTTTTGAAACCGGCGGGTTTGAAAGGGTGGAGTGGTGGAGGGCCAATGAGAAGGCAGATGTGAGGAAGCCCAAGAATTGATTTACGCATGTTTCCATCCCTCTCCTCTCGTCAGCAGACATTGCAAATGGCAGCGGTTGTTATTGTTCCATGGCTTACTTGAGCAAGTGCATATTATGCACAAATTCCCCTTATGTGGTGGTAAGTGAAACTTTTAAAATTTCTATAAAATTTTGAAAAATAAAATTATCCATGAGTTTGAAAATTAAGAGGAAAGTGTGCGTGAGAAATATTGGTTTAAGTGTCAGTCTGGAGCCCCATCTTCCATCGAATTTCACATTTGAAGGGATTTATGAAATTTGTATATGAATTGCGAAATTTTCTTTCAAAATTTTGATCCTTACAAAATACAAATATGTCTTAACAGTTTCTCAAGTGTGCCAGTTTTGAATGTATGTGCATTCTAGTGTTTCTTCTCCGGAGATGTTACAGAAAGAATACAATGTATTTCGATCAGTCGTATATAGAGAGTAGTGAATCAGTTGCTCATTCGGTTTCTTACATGACTTTGGATGTTGGAAGATTTCGTGGGGAAGGGAATTCTTCCGAGAGTTCTCACGACTTTTACAATCTTTGAACTGTAGTAAGACAACGGGAAGAAGCTCTGTGGTGTTTGTGTGACAAGACAACTTTTGATCGTCTCCGAGTGCAGTCGTGATGATGATCATGAACATTTGTAGTGAAATTCGTGGTGGTCGTGGTGGTGGTGTTGGTGGTGACACTTAACATTGGTGGGGCAGAGGAAACAGCGTTGGTATTTACGGGGTGAAGAGCTGACATTTCCTCCGTCCCCTTGGAGTGAGCGTATGCTTTTGGATAAGTCGGTCCGGTATTTCAATAAACTGTGTAGACGGTGATGTGACTCGAAGCCGAATGTGATGGGTAGCAAGGGAGAGGAAATACGGTGTAAACTGTGTCGAGTTCTAATTCATCGGTACTCTCTCATTACCACATTGTTTGTTTATGAATCTATTAGATGATAACGAAAGTATACGATCCATTCTGGCAGACTGTCAAGAAGTTTGTCAATCAACTCTGAAACTACTGTCAAACTTTAATGCGGCAAAATTGTTTTTTGTTGTCTCACCTATGTTCTTTTAGAAATGGCCCCAGGAGATGAGAGGGACCTAATAGAAGCCGTGGTGACTTGTGAAGGTAATCTTCATGATCCCGACTTTTCCGAAAGGTTCCAATCAATAGTCAGCAAATTGAAAACCATCTTGTATACAAGTACGTTGGACAAGGAAGCCTATATAGCTTTATTTTTTCATTTGACATACGAGAAAAACGTTTTGTGTGTAACCACTATCCTGTGAATGTGCTGCAGGTAAAAAACAACCCTTTCGAGTCCGGAAGATTGAACCATGGAATTCGGTGCGAGTGACGATCAGTATTCCAAAGGAGGCAGCCCAGCGATTGAGGCTTCTTGCCCAGCAGGGGTCAAACGTTCTTCGTCAATTAGGCATCCTATCAGTTCAAGTGGAAGGCGACCAGGTCTGTATTGTTTTCCTCGACCGGATTTAATATCAAATTCTCTCTTTTATGCTGTTATTTTAATATTTTTTAAAAAAATTTTTGTTTGATTCCTACACACTGAGTGAATTTGAAAAAATCACGAAATTCCACTCTGAATCAGCGTTGGTGTAACTCTTTCAGTTTTTGAATTTATGCAAGTGCTCAAATCTAAATAAGAAGTTATATTATAAAAAAATCAATGTGATCTATGACGGAGTACAGCATCAAATAATATAGTAGTAAATTGTAACAGTCAGTAATGATATTCAGTAATATTTTCATAAATTTTGTGTTGCAGGTCATATCGCTGACACTAGCTGGTCGCTACAACGAGCCTCAAGAAGTTATCCTTCGACAAAGTAATGAATCCTCGAACACTGGTGCACCCTTGACCGCCACGGCGTTGTCGTCGTCACTATGTTCAACTTCATCCTCGACCGGCTCCACAGCATCATCATCATCATCGTCATCGTCATTGCCCGAGTCCATCGTTCCAGTGGCCGGTCCTAGTGGAGTGATGGTGTCGCTCGACGTGCTGTCGTCATCTTCCTCTTCAGCTTTTCGGAGTCCCAATGTGGTGGCGCCGAGCGGAGAATCCATCCCGTACCCACCCAAGAATGCAGCCATGGGACTTCGCCCTACCCTGGGCGGTCCCTTCCCCTTCGCTAGTATGACCCATGCAGCACACACCATTCAGAGGAGTGAAACTAGCACGACCAGCAACGCTCTCATTCCTTCTGTGTCAAATAGTACAAACGCCAGTACCACTTCTATTACTTCTACGAGTAAAACAAGTTCTGATACCTCCAATCCAGTACCGACCACCCCCTCCTCCCTCGTAATAGCGTCAACAACAGGGACAAGTGGGCCTCACGTTCGAAGCGTTCCCGCGACGACGAATAATAATAATAATGATTCCCCCGTCAATCCTCCGTCAGCAGCATCAGCCGCACCTTCCCCTCCCACGACGACGACGAGTGGTCCATCACTGTCCATATCCACGTCGGCCCGGAAAAACAACAGCAATGTGAATATCAATTTGAACAGTCCGAATGTGAACGTGGTGGCGAAACCACAACCTGTGCTAGTGACAGCCGTGGTCAACGTCAAAAATAATAATAATAATAATAGTAGTAATAATAATAATAATAACAGTAATAATCATAACATTAGTGGTAATAATACTAGCAACAGCACTAGCAGTCAAAATAATGGTAACTCTAGTACTACTTCTTCTACTAATGCGTTCGTCCCGCCGAGCAATCCTCCTTCGAACGTTGTCGTTGTTGTCAACAGCACAAACTATGGCAAAATGGCTCAAGTTCAGGGTGATGCCAAGTTAAATCCTAGTCAACAAGTGCAACACCACCACCACCACCCTCATCATCATCATCATCATCAACAGTCAAAGCTTCAAACCGTCCTCAAGACGTCATCATCCTCCGGAGGAATGACCCCAAGTTCCTCTAAAGACAACAGCAAGGAGACAACACCACCGCCTTTGGGGGCAGCAGCCAATCCTCAGTTGACGTCGTCTGGGAAGCCGCGGCAATTTTTAATCAACCCACTCACGGGACACTTGGAGCCCATGCCGAGTGAGAGTAGTTCGGAGAGTGAAGGGGAGGGGGAGGATGGGCGGGTTGGGATTCATCAGAAGGGCTCTCATCTCTTCAAATCATCATCATCATCATCATCCGCATCATCAAGTAAAGGGAAAGACAATCCTTCAGTGTCCGTGGGCTGGGACAAGCTGAATCTACCCCCACCGAAACCCGTGAAGATCACGCTGGACGCATTGAAAATCAATCGAATCACCGTGTCCTCCGGAAGCTCCTCTTCGGGTGTCGTCTCAAAGCGGTCGCGTGACGACAACGCCGCCGCCACCGCGGATGGGACCACAACCAGCCACGTGGCCAAAGAGAATAGCGTCTCACATGTGAACAATACTAATCCTGTGGATAAAATTAAGAAGATACGGCTAAAACTGGAGAAGCCGGACTCCCCCCTGTCCTACAAGATGGATGTGACGTATGTGAAGAAGTCGGAGAAAAGTGGTTTGTCCTCCGTGATGTCATCATCTGGTGCTTCATCATCAACCTCAGGCTCGCTCTATTCTGCAAGTTCTACTTCTTCATCATCATCATCATCATCATCCGGCGGAGGGACCAGCACGCAGTCTGGAACCCCAGGCCAACCACCTGAAGTTCCTCGAGTACCTCCACTTCACATTTCCCTGCGGGGGAAGAATGCGGCTGTGGTTGTGAGTCCCCGGCGGGATGACTCCAAGGAATCCTCCTCGTCATCTGCAGCTCCCACTGTTGCCCCCCTCAGCCTCAACATTCATTCTTCTGGCCTTACCTCGTCCTCCTCCAGTTCTCAGTCCGAGAAGTTGATAGTGAGTGTCAATCCCCTGAAATCCAACTCGTCGTCCTCATCCCTGGCTTTGAAAAGGACAAAAATTAGGCTTAAAAGTAGTGGTAGTGATGGGTCCAATCATGGTGACAGTTATATTGGTAAGAAAGGTGGTGGTGTTGGTGGTAAAAATCTCACCGCCTCCTCCTCCTCCCGTCCAGTTCTATCATCAACATTATTATCATCGTCGACGTCGTCCTCATCATCGTCGTCATCACCACCAAGTCAAGATGAGTATGAAGATCCGCTAAAATCCCGGTTAAAAGCAGAGGAGAAGCTACTCGTGAATTCTTCGGCGGCGGCGGAATTGTCCAAAACTATTATTAGTAAGGTTGCTACTGCTACTACTGCTACCACCACCACTACTGCTTCAGCCCCCGATCTCATCTCAGGAAATCCCGGTGCGAATGTGAGTGTTGTTGTACATCCCATCCCGTCGTCATCATCATCATTATCAACTCCTTCGTCATCCCCGGCTGTGCCAGCTGTGAAAGTAAAACGGCATCGTCGAAAGTCTAAGGAATTAGCATCATTATTATTACTATCATCATCATCATCATCGTCATCGTCAATATCACTGTCATCATCATCATCAACTTGTCAACCAGCCGTTCCAAGTTTGCAATCTCACCACGATAAAGGCGGAGTCAGTAGTAGACCCTCGACGGCGGCAGTTGAGGCCTCTCAGTTGATGAAACTCTTGTCGCAGCAAGTGAGCAGTAGTAGTAATAATAATAGTAATAGTGCGAAGGCTGGAGATGAGTTTGGGACTATGACGACGACGACGACCCCTCTGACCACATCTCAAGCTGGAGTACCGCCGCCAGTAGTGCCGCTCAGTGTTGCTGCTGCTGCTGCGGTGGAGTCTTCTACGATTTCCTGTGATATTGACAAGGATCGAGACAAAAGAGCGCCGCCGACGTCGACGACGACTTCACTGCCTTCAGTTTCTCCTCCACTTGTTCTCACTTCGCAAAACTCATCCTGTGCATCAAATCCACCTGGTAGTACTACTGCGACGACTTTGCCTCCGCCAGGCGAATCCATTATTATTATTAATGATGATGATGGTGATAATGATACTCGGAAAGTTGAACAGAACCCTCTTCCCTCCCGCACCCCGTCGTCGTCATCATCATCATCATCCTCAGCCCGTGCCGTTGGTAATGCGAAAGCATTACCTGACATTCCAATTATTGCCGAAGGTACTCACTCTTATTCCTTATCATTATTATCACTATATTCTATGTTACTCTCGTCAGCCACTTGTGAGTAAATTTCAAATTTTGTTCCAATTTGGTTTTCGAGAGTGTTTATATAATAGTAGTGAGAATGACGATAATAACAGCTATGATAGGAATAACAACAGTAATAATAATAACAGCTATGATAGGAATAACAACAGTAATAATAATAACAGCTATGATAGGAATAACAACAGTAATATTAATAACAGTAATGATAGGAGTAATAATAATGATGATAATAATAACAGTAATGATAGGAATAACAAGAATAACAGTAGTAACAGTAATATTTGGAATACCAAAAACAGTAGTAATAGTAATATTAGGAATACCAATAGCAATGGTGATAATAATAATATTCATAATCTAAAGTAATAATTACAATTTAATTTCTATTCCCCACAGGTTCTCTTGCACCACCCCAGACGAGTGAGCTCGAGATTACAACTATTACTACTACAACTCCTACTACTACTACTGCTACTACTGCATCTTCTATGCCGAAAGCCATTCCAGATTCCAGTTTGTTGAAGGGCCCCTCCGATAAGGGGATCACTCAACTTGCTGCTCTTCCACAGTCGACGGTCACCGCTGCTGCTGAAACTCCAACCGCTCCTCCTCCTCCTCCTGCTGTTCTCTTGATGACCTCGTCGTCGTCATCCACCGCGCCCCTGACAGCAGCAGCAACACCGTCCTCGTCATCATCATCCCAGGAAGTTGATTTGAGCAGGATACTCTCGGAAAAACCAGCTTCCATACCGTCAGTTCCTCCTCATCATCAAGCTACGCCCTCCTCAGGTCCAGCCATCAGTAGTGACCCGGGCCTCAGTGCTAGTGGTGTAGTTCCGCCGTCTCCCGCAGTCGTGATAAGTGACTCGAAAACTAGCCGCCTCCCTCATTATCATGAATCAGTGATGGCAGTGACGGACGTGAATAATGATGATGCTGCAGCTGCTGCTTCATCCTACCCCCCGCGCCCACCCTCTCCCCGTGCTAAAGAGGCCGCCTCAATACTACCGGACTCATCCTCCCCTTCGTTGCTCCTCCTCCCGAAAGAAATGTCCGTTGTTGTGTGTCCGGGAGGAGAGAAGTACGATGATGGTGGTGTTGCTGACAGTGACTTGAACTTGGCCTCAAGCCTTGGGAAGGAAGGGGCCTCCGTTGTTGTCGGAGGAGGACGACCTCAGGTGGTGACTGCCGCGACGGCCTCCACCCCATCCCTCACCTCGTCACTCCTGCGAGCGACAGTACAAAGTTCGACGCGTAACAGTGCGGTCTCATCATCATCATCATCATCATCGTCGTCCCCCCTTCCCATCATGGTGAACCATGATGAGGAGGTGCGACTATCTCCGCTGAAGAAACTGAGGATGACGACGGGGACGACGACGACGACGACGACGAAGAGTGGATCCGCCGGATCCGCGATGGTGGTCCTGGACGAGAAGAAGATGGAAGTGAGTTTGCCGTGTGGGCAGGACTCCCGATTCGCTCATCATGTGCTGTACTCTGGTCGTGATGATGAGGAGATGGAGGAGGAGGACGAGGACGAGGATGAGGTGCGAGGGAATGTGAGCCGCCGCCGCCAGTTGAAGGACTCACCAAAGACTGTGGGTGGTGTGAAAGTGGAGTGCACTCCAGTCAGTTTGCATAATAAGAGTAGTAGGAATGTGAATAAGACTAGTAATAATAATAACAGTAATAATAATAATAATGATAATAATAATAGTGCTGATAATATTAGCGAGCCGGTGCTACAATCCGAGCTGGACAATAATCCTGATGACGATGATGATGTGGAGGAGAGCTTGGTGGGTGGTAGTGGTGCTGGTGGTGGCGGTGGCGGTCACACGGCGACGGTAGTAGTCATGCCCGCCCCGAATAAGAACAACAATAACAATATTAATAGCAACAACCACGGCAACAGCCACCATGATTCTACCCTGCAGTGTCCCAGTAGTGCCAGCTTGGATGGAAATACCCTCATACCCCTGCGTCTCATGACGGCCCTGTCGTCACCATCGTCATCATCATCATCATCATCGTCCGCGGTGGTGACGACGATAACCGCCGCCGCCGCCACCGCTGTGATGTCAGTGGGCGGCGGTGGGGGGAAAGCGGAGGATCACAGTAGTAGCGGAGTGCCGGGTGAGGACTCTGGGATCGACTCCATGGATGCCCTGTCGGAGAAGAGTCCGAACCAGGGTGAAAGTCCGGCTCGGAAGAGTGAAAATGATCATCATCCTCATCATCATCATCAGTTCTGTGATAGCTCCTCCGCCCCCAACTCCTCCCCCTCCCAACTCCACCATCATAATCTTCAACAGCATCATCAACAGCAACAACAAATTCAACAGCATGAGCAACAAGTTCAAAACCACCAACACCAACACCAACAACAGCAGCAGCAGGAGCAGGAGCAGCATCAGCTTCAGCATCTTCCTCCATCCCAGCAGAATAGCCCAGGAGTCTCCCAGTTGTTGCTGTTGAAAAACTCGCCGGCATCGTCGGACCCGTCGTCCGCCAGTGACTCGGAGAGTGGGCATTTGCCCGGCCACTTGGTGGACTATGGGACGAGCCTGGGGAGCGCCTCCGTCTCATCCTCCGGCTCCTCCGGCAGTGACTTTGACAGCGGGGGAAGCACCGTGGTGGACACCCTGGAGTCCACAACAATAGCAGCAACAACAACATCATCCACGTCCACCACATCCTCCAGTTCCATTCCTGTGTCCGTGGGCAGTGGTGGTGGTGATGATCATGATCATGATCATGATCATACTGGACTGAGCCTATTGTCTGAGGACGTGGCGGATGGTGGTGGGCCGGAGAGCGAGCAGGAGCAAGGGTCCATCATCATCTCCGCGGTGGACAAAGTTGTTGTTGTTGTTGGTGGTGGTGGTGTGGTGGGGGATGACGTTGAGGGAGATACGAGTCCGTTTAGGAATCAGGAAGTGCCTTTGTCCTCATCCTCTCCATGCTCGACGTCGTCTTTATCCTGTTCCCCGCCCCCGCCGACAACGGCCATCCACGCAGTGTCGTCGTCCTCATCATCAGTGGGATCTTCGCCACCCCCGCCTCCTCCTCCTCCTCCTCCTACTGCTCTTCCCTCCTCAAGCTCAGGCTTGGATGATGATTTTGGTGATGATGAAAGGGCGGGAGCGACGAATGACCAAGTTGTTGACGCGCCACCATTGGAAAATGTATTGGCCAATCCGTGTGCTGCTGCTGCTGATCATGGTCATCATGCTGAATCAGCTGACTCGCTGAAACCTGAGCAAGATGATATCCAGCCGGTTGCAGTTGTTGTTGTTGTGGCGGATCCGGTAGTTACTACTGCTGCTACAAATACGACGACGACGACGACGACGACCACCACCACCACCACTACAAAGTTTGACAATAATCACAATCCCGACGACGACGATGTGGCGAGAACTGATGTGAGTGGAGTGCCATGGAATCCTGCGGCGTGTGAGCCGCCCATTTCACCCCCTCCACCCGCCCAGGCTGAAGGAGTTTTGCCCGTGGTGGCAATGGGACCTGACGACGACCACGACGATGAGGAATCCAGTGCTGCTGCTGAGCCCGGAGTGCCCAGTGGTGGTGCGGAGAGTAGTACTAGTAGTAGTAGTAGTGGTGGTGCTGTGCCGAGACGTGGGGAGGGCGGCGCCTTGGGAAGTGAGCGTCCGCGAGCAATAGCTGTGGAGGCGGCAACGGCGGATGAGGTGGAATCATCTGCCATTGTTGCGCTGGAGATGCGAGACCAAGGAGGGGAATCATCCCCGTCACCACCAGCGCCGCCGCCGCCACCGCCGCAGCCGCCTGTGGTGAGCAATAGTAGTAGCTGTGGTGCGGAGAATCCAGCAGCCCCAGTGCCTCCTGTAACCCTACCAGTACCAGTAACGCGCCAGCACCCGGGAGTGGTGGAGCAGCTCCTCGGCTCCGGCGATACCCAATCGGTCATCATGTCAAATGCGATGGGCGTCGATCCGCCGGCGTCCGCGCCTGAGGAGGTTCTCTTGCAGGCGGCAAGGGAACGGGTGGAAATTAACAATCCCTCCCAGGCGGTTACACCCATCGCTGTCACCTCCGTCGAGCCGTCTCCGTGTGATATCAGTGAGAGTGGAGATGGAGGTGGAGTATCTCGGGAGACCTCGGAGAATGTGACGCTGGATGAACCGCTGGTGAAGTCGGAGACGACGGCGGGCAAGTCGAGTGAGGCAGTGTTGGACCAAGGATCACTCGGACCCGGAGCAGCAGGAGTTGCAGTTGCAGTTGGAGTACCGCCACCAGCACCACCTCCAGCCGCAACCACAGTGGTAGCCGCCGGTAGCATGGAGGAAAATATGGACGTTGACGAGAGGAACCCTTCAGGGACTACGGTTTGTGACAGGACTGCTGCTGCTGCTACTATCACGGAAACGGATGCGGAAAATCTCGCTCAGCTCGAACAGCAAGCGGAAGTTGTTGAGCCTGCTCAGCCGGTGGTCGTTGTTGCCCGAGAGGAACTGCGGAAGAATGCCGAAGAACTGGCGGAGACTCCCATGATGATTGTCGTTAACCCGGACGGGGGAGACGAAACTCGGTGTGAGCAGCCTCCTTCGCCAATTCCCACCACGACCACGACGATTACCACCACCACCACCACCGTGTTGACGTCCGACCCTCCGGACGTTGTGGAACAAGTTGCTGCTGAGCCGAAAAACAACACTAATGGCGGCAGCAGTAGTAGTAATAGGAGTAATATTAATAACAATAATAACAATAATATTAACAATAGTCTTCCAACTGTGAGTAATCCTGGCCCAGCTCATGAGCATCATGCCCAGTCGTCCGGCTCCAATGGGAGTTCATATCACTCCTCGGGATGTGAGCCTCCGGATGAGGCGAAGCCTCATGTGGTAGTGGAGGCGGAGAAGAGGGATGAAGGTGGCTCAGTGACGGATAGTTACGCGGTCCAAGCCGAGCCGGCCAAGGGAATATTGGCGGGAAAAATTGCCGTGGAAGAGGAAACGGGCCCGGATTTGAAACCTATGGCGGCGGAACGTGTGGAGAGCATTGCTACTGCTCCTCCTCCTCCTGCTGGTGCTCATACGGATGAAGTCATGGAAAAGCGTGAAAAGATTCCGACGGACGAGCCAGTGGATTCAGTGCTCCCAGGCCCGCAGTCTGGCCACAGAGACCAAATAGTTCAAAAGAAGGACGACGAGGGTCCGAGTGAGATTCGGAAACTGCCATTAACAGACGTGGACGGGAAAGGAGTCAAGGTGGACGAGGCCAAGTTAGTCATAGGATCAGAGGTGGGCGCGCGCAGTGCAGAGGACAAAAAGGCGGCGGCGGCTGCCGCCGCCGCCACCGCTACCACCACCACCACCATTCCAGATCCAGTTCGGGCGGAAGTGGTCTCGCCAGTCGGCCAGCAGGCCAAGGTGAACGTGAGCCCAAAGGATGTTCGGCGAGCGGAAGTGAAAGCGGAAGTGGCCGCTGTTCTGATGCCGACGGTTGGAGGCAAGGTGGAAGTACCCGCTTTGCAGGAGGCTGAGAAATGTGGTGGAGCCGGTGGTGGAATACCTACGACCGTCGCCGCCGCCGCCACTACCACATCTGTCGTGACCCCGTCGAAGCCAAAGCCCAAAGAGGCGGAGGAGGTGAAGGTAAAGATGAAGGTGGATGCCTCCACCTCGACCCGTTCCACAAATACGGCGACGACAGCCATCATCTACCCGTCAAAGAACCTCTCCGCTCACCATGCCGACAGGGCAGAGAGGATGCAGGCCGTCGTGGCTCCCGCCCCCACCAACACCACCGCCGCCGCCATGTCTTCCTCTTCCTCAAGTCCTGCGAGCCAGCCAGGCTTGGGGTCTGAATTGAAAATGATGATGATGATGAAATCATCATCATCATCATCAGCTTGTAAGGTGGACGAAAAGGATGCGGAGGAGGATGAGGAGCAGCAGCAGCAGCAGCAGCAGCAGCAGCCGGTGGATGAGGAGGATAAGACGCGTGAGATTCGGAAGGAGTTCGGTCAAGTACTGCCAGTACTCATCCCAGCCCCTGCGGTCCCACAGCATCCTCAACACCATCATAATCAGGAGACTCGTGGAGCGGTGCCGATGCTGAGCGTTCATGGGAAGGCTCATCATCATCATCAGCAGCAGCAGCAGCTTCATCATCATCTTCATCAGATGCCGAACATGACAGAAACGATGCCTGTGACGGCTGTGAAGGGTATTGTTGTGGGGAGTGGGGCTGGGTCGATGACGACGACGACGACGACGGCGACGACAACGGGTGCGGAATGCCCAGCATCTGGTCCATCCGCATCGTCGTCAGCCTCAAGTTCCGCCACGGCCGTGGCTACGGGAACGCTCGCACCCATCCTCATTCGTCCCACGTTCCAATCCCCCATCTTCACACTGGACCATCAGCATAATAGTAGTAGTGGTAGCAGTCCCACCAGCAGCAGCACCACCAGCACTAGCAGCATCGGTGGAACTCACCACCAACACCAGAGCAGCAACCGACAATCAATTGAAATTGCTCTGCCGCCGCCACCGAAGGCGGAGGTGAAGCCGAAGGTGAATTTAAATGTGGCGCGGAGCGTGCCGAATGTGATTCAGCTGACGAAGGCGGCGGCGGCGAGCTTGGGGAATAAAGTGGCGGCCGTCTCTGCGGCGGGGTGTCACCCCAGTGCGAAGGCCTCCCCCATTGCCGTCAGCCTCGCCCCGCTCACGGGCTCCCCCGGGCTGACGAGCTCCGCGGGGGCTCCCACCGTCTTCGCCATCCACCCGCACCAGTACCACCACCACCAGTCCGCCATCACCGTCCTCCCGGGGGGTCACAAGATGGTCCCCATCAAGCTGGTCACGATCCCGAAGCAGAACCAGGCCCAGTTGCCCATCGGAACCACGAACAGGTCCTCCCCCACCGTGCTGGAGACGGTGAACATTGTGGCGGCGGCGGCGG
>WJFA01000487.1:0-36562 GCA_009870155.1 Pseudobourletiella spinata
TACGATTTGAGCTATTAGAATCCACTCAACTTGCCCTCTGTGGAAGATTCATCTAGATATTTTAAAGGGCGAATGGGAAAATTTCGCCGTTCTAGGACTTTACCCAGACTGTCAAACAGCATACTAACCTCCTCAAACAGAGGAGTGAAATTAATCACTAGCCACTCCTTCACAGACCAGTTCGGATAAAGTTCATTCATACTTTTTCCTAGCTGAACTCCGATTCGTTCTAAGTCGGATCGAAGTGACATGACTTCGTAGTACAGAGATTCAATATACGAAGGACTAGAGAAGCGGGCAAGCAGATTCGCCCGATTTGCCCACCCTAAATAATGGTTTGAAGTTTTGATCCGCTGAAGGCTCATCTGAAAATAAAATTTTAAAACCTTCAAACCCTCGTTTAATATAGGTACCTTAAATCAATTTCATTTATTTTTTACAATCAATCACGAGCGTGATTAATGCTGTTGTAATATGCACAGTTACAAATAGTTACCTGGGATCTGTACAGATGCTTCACAGCTTGGTGCAAGCTAGAACCCGGAAAACGGCAGTAATCTAATCTTGCTGCACAGTCAAGCGCCTCGGAAGCATTAGCAAAAATTTCTTCCATATGAACGGTTTTGGTAGAATTTAAAAATATGAGACAGGAAACTAAGGAAGGAATGGCAACTGGAAGTAGCTCACAGGGGACAGCGAAGTGATCATACCGCTGCCACCCAGTCAGCAAGATACCCTGGAATGAAAGTTGAGATTCCATAGCCTGAACTGCTTGTGCCCAAGAAAAATGATTAGATAAATACAAGGTTTCATTCGCGACCATCGCGTTCGGAGAGTTAGCTCCCTTAAAGGCGCTACCAACCCAAACTGAGCTGAATAATCGAGAGTATTTCCTCCACACGGTAGGAGAAATCCTGATTTCTGCAAATGAACAAATGTGAAGCTTCATTATTCACTGTACGTTAGATTCATCTCTAGATTCAGCATTATTTCTTAGTCCAGGAATGCAAACTTGCTCTGACCTGGGTTATAGTCCCACACCACTATCTCGACCAATGGTCCTAAACCAGAAGCAGCAATAGATTTTTCATCCAAATTACGAAACTGATCATCCCACATCAAAGGTTTTACATTGTGTGTGCCCACAACATAATTCGCTACCCGCTTTACGTGTTCCAGAAATAGTTCTGTCGTCCCGATTCGAAGCTTTGCCATTTTTTCCATACACAAGGAGCACTGGCCAATTTGATACACTTCATCGGACCCAATATGAAGATAATTGATATGAGGATGAAGTTCCATAATCTGATCGATCATATCTTTTAACAGCTGATCAGACTTGGGATTCGTGGGGCAAATGGCCTGCGGAAATTGAGCAACCTCCCGCAAATCCGCATATTGTTCCGTTTTCAAAACAAATTCCATATGTCCAAACGTCTGCACTAACGGTATCACCTGTTATTTCATCCACAAAAGATCAGTTTTTGTTCAGTTAATGATTGATGCATCAAGCTTGGAGATATAATTTTACCTCTAAATTATTTTCGATAGCCTCCTGAAGAATCTCTTTTATATTTTCCGCTGAATATGCCTCTCGGTTGACCACCCCTTTTAGTCTTCCCCGGTAGGGAAACATGTCTTCATACTCTATCAAAATTCCAGTTGCGCCAAACTGCTTCAGCATTGGAAAAAAAGCTTTGTAGTAAGTTACTAAAGGCGGCATGCCCTTTAAATCTAAGTGAACGATCTTCCTTTTCAAGACTTTCTGAAGATCAACAGTTCGCCTGGCCATACGCCAGTCAAACGTATCGCGTCGACTTTCATCGCTGGAGAGGAAAGAGAAAAAGTTGGCTCTTCCTTCCAAATTATCCGGAATGAGAAAGTTTGGGGTTCCTGAGTAGGAACTGAAACTGGAAGTGATGTAGTACACGAGTAGTAGGAATCCAAAAGACAGGAACAAAACACCTCGAATCATCCACCCGCGTTTGGATAGGAACCTGGAGAAACGCGAGTTTCCGAACAGCCCTGTAATATCCGAACCAAAGCATTAAAGCTTCAACGCAGTTATACATTACAACATTACACTATTACATTTCGAGCGGAACATAATACGGAGATAGTCGTTACAATTATAAACGCAATCCAAACGACTGTAACAGCCACCATTATAATCACAATTACAAACCGGGCGTTTCATTACCATTACAATTACCGTCCGTATTAATCGGTTAGCCCATCCCCAGGACAAACACACAACTATCAGCATGCATTTAGTATTGCGAATCGCCCCTTCGAAAGACCATAAATTGCGCTACATGATAAAAACATGTATCAACTTACACATTCTGGAAAAATTCAAATTCAAGAGTTCAAAATCTCAGTCAGTCCTTCCGGAAGCATTGACAATCAATGTCATGTCATGTGGTAACCTTCTTGACTAGATGCAGTACACCTATACACCGTCAGTCAGTCGTTAATCTTCCATCGAAACTCCTACCAGTGTTACAAACGTTAAATCTCGTTAGATACTGACTGTATAATTAGCATTTCCGTTCCACCTGTCCACCAGAATCCTGAATTCCACAAGCGAAACATAATAGCTTAGCTACTCACCCGAATCTGTTCCCCTGTAAACAATAGCAATGTCACATTACAGTCACCAAATTGAACTGGCACAAGTTACTAAAAGATCAAATTCTCCAGGAATTCTCTACTACTTCCAAGGTTTGAAACAGGGACAGTTTGATACCTAGCAGGAATGAACCTACACACTTTTTACATCCTCAACAATTGGTGCCCTTCGTTAACAAGGGCATCCTTTGACAACAGCTTCACCTGATCGATAGAATCAATCAGAATTTAAATAACCATGTTCTACCCGCGCTTTCCCCCGACCAATTGCCGCCCAACGGGAGAATCCAATGCCCTGAATATTACTCGCCTTAGTAGATTTCTCCACCAAAACATGTCAGCACAGTAGTTTCACATCCACTTCGACCACCCGCATCCCGCATCCTTCTACACATGCATGCATAGATACACATCTCACCGTCAAGTCAAGTTATAGCTCCACTCCACATGGATCTGTCGCATTCATGTGATGAACCGGTGCTCAGCATGAACCTTGAGGCCTCACAGTGTAGTGTACTTTTGTAACTGAATGGACGTATAGAGCTGTCGGCACAAAGATAGATTTAGAGCAAAAAATCCGAAAGTATAAGTATACTAAATGAGCAGTGGGTACATGATATATACTTGAGGCTGATGTTCGGGCGAGCGTGCTTTAAAGGCCCGCGGAGTCCTCCTCCGTTTACAAATAAGCTAAAATACATTGAGCTAGTAATGGGCCGTCTGTTGTACACGGGTTTGGCCCCATATATGGAAGGGGGAGAAGGGCTGAGCTAGGATAGACAAGTAATACGTATTAGTAGTGACTGAGACGAACTTAAGTAAAGTTCGTAATGGGATATTAAGACGAGTGAACAGGAAATAATTAGGAAGGAATGCGATAAAATGTCAATGGGAATATGGGCTGTAGATCGTGTTTCGGTGATATGATCTAAATCTGGCATGAAGGAGTTGGACGAAGGATGGGCCTCTTTTACCCCTAATGATTCGGGTGTAGTGTATAATAGTGGGTAGGAAATGGCAGCAGGAGGAGCAGTAGGGCTTCATGCTTTTTCCTGACTTCCTTGGCATTACACCATAATCATTTGTCTTGAAAAACCGAGTAATTTGTCGGTCCAATTTGTTGTGGAACGCTAAGCATCCCTCGTGAGGGGATCAGATGGCTAGATGGGATAGTCCTTGGCCGTGAAGCTCTTGACTTTTTCTCTCTCTCTGTCTAACTCTCCCACTCTCCAGCTTACCCTCGTCAGATGAATGGAGAAAGTCTCTGTGGGAATGTTACCCACTACAAGTTTTCTCACAACCGCTGCCGTCGTCTCGTAAACGATGAGAGTATAGAGAAATCTAGCCATGAAACAATAGTTGAACAGGGAATGAGCCAAAATCTCTGCTGGAACTTGGAGATTTGGAAGTGTTTGAGCGAAGATGATGTTTTATGAATGTGACTGTGAGCAGTTATGGATGGAAGGAAAAGTATATGTGGGAACAAGGAAAGGCGAAGGTACACACATATAATATACATATTTACTTAGGTACACACATAATGTCCACCGTACATCCATTATTATCACTACCCGGAGCAGAATGGAAAGAGTCAAGTCGACGACTGAGAGTGGAAGAGTAGAGGGTTAAGAGGACTAAGATTGGATGTTGGCTTGTTGCAGTATAAGCATATGCATATACATATATAATACTCATGCATACAGTATATGTAGACAGCATTCCCGTGTAGTAGATCGTGCCCGATAGACGTGGCGTGGAGGAGAGAGGTGGGAAGTGGGAGATCAAGTTAGGTAATTATGGGGAATGAAAATTCGTTTGGGGCGAGAGCTGAAGTCATCTAATAAAGCGCAAAGTTTTGAGTGGGACGGAAAGGGAGAGAGAGAGAGCGAGAAGGAAAAAAACGGTTATTTCAACCATGTAATAAGGCCCCTGTCTAATTTCCAGTACAGGAAATTAACTTTCTGAATTGTGCATATCTAATTTTAGCGAAAAGTTTAGGCAAGGGACCAAGAAAGTTTTTTTGAGAAAAAATAATAGTAATAAAAGGCAAATAGGTCTACTAATCATCTCCGGTCCCTAACTCCATGATGCTCATGGAGGCGAGGAGGAGTAGTGTGAGAGAAGAAGGAGGAGGAGGTTGAGAGATGGAGAGAAGAAGAGGAGGAAGGAAGATGATGATGAGGAGAAGGATGATGATGAGGATGATGATGATCATCATCATGACGGTCCCCTGCATTTCACCACCCGAACACACATTCACTTCTCCTTAGGTAATTAATTTTCGCTCACTAAGTAATTGAACTGAGAGTGACAAGCTGACGAGGGATGGAGGTAACTGTTCAGAATAGAAAAAAAAATTAGAGGCTGAGAGCGGGGAATCTAGGGAGCAATTCAGTACTGAAAACACGTCTGACGTTTTAATTAGAAACAAATGCTCATGGCTGAGCCGTTGTCAATCACTTCTTTCACAGCTCTGCATTCCTCGCTCTCTCTCTCTCTCCTCCTCCGTTATTCGCTTCTGAGCCATCGCCAGTACCTGCCCCGGCCATTTATTCCCTCCTGCCCTCGTATCCTTTCAGAGATACACTCGCCGAGAGACACTGAATACACACAGGACCGCACATATGCCAAACCTCATGCACACTTACATCCAGATCATACACACACACACATACACCCAACTCATACACACAGGGGCACCCAAAAGACCCTGCACACAATAAACGCCCGCTCACATCCATACAATCAGTCCCTAGATATGGAAGCTCGTGGTCCTTCCCTTTCAGAAGTAGCCAGTCACACATGTATACGCAGACATATACATAGTTATATATATATATACATACATATATATATATATATATATATTTGAAAGAACGCATGAGTGTGAGTGTATGTGTACGCCGTGTGCACATATATAAATCCGCGTCTATTATGGTCCCGGTGGTGGAGATCGAATAATCCCAGTATTATGCCGCAGACGTACGCATAGACACAAATGCACACACCCACACACACACTCGCACACTCACATCCACGCTACATCGCTCCCTTGTCCAATTCCAATTCTATTTATCCCAAAATGACTTTATTCCATGGATGAGCGCCTTTCTCTTGCTCCCACTATTTAATCGCGTTTGCACACCAGAAAAATCCCCATTTCAGAGTGTGTGGGTAAATGCCTCCGTTAAATTTCACGCGAATTAGAGGTCAATAGACCTTAAACTCGCTTATTTGCATCTCAATCATTCAACATTAATTGGATTTCGATCTCAAAGCCTCTCTCGCCCCGCCATCTCCACCACTTATCCACGCCCCTGGAGTCCGTGCGATTATACTATACTCTCTCTCTCTCATCTCCTCCGCTACCGATGCCGCATCCTCGTCTCGCCACGAATTCTTGAACCTTATCTTCTATCACTCTCTACTCATATCCTGACTCTTAACCACACACACGATTTCAATTATATCAACTCCGCCAATCACTTACGTTAGTCCAGTTTCAGGCCCTGCATTTCCTCCGTCTCTGTTGTGTCCAGCACAGGACGACGCGTCATCTCACAATGGAGACCAATGTTATATATTCTATTTTACGCAATATTATATTTTAATGGAAAAATATAATATTTAACACTCTCCTCACCTCCTTTAAATGTGAGCGAGCCTAAAGCATATGGTTGTTGGTGGAATAGGGTGAGATACCGTGATAATGGAATCAAAACTGAGCAATCCGCTTGACAGTATATGGACATGGGCCCAATTCCCAAATATCATTATTGTAGCATGACCGTCATCCTAGTCATCACCACCGCGGCGAGGCCCGTTATGGGGTACTATTTTCTAACGACTCATCGGGGCTCTGCTCCAGGGGAAAAGGATAGGTTTTTTTAGACTTGTGGGAGATGTTGGCGACGATGATGATGGTGATGATGTGTGGTGAGGGGCATTTGTTGGGAAATAGCCGGTGGCCAGGTGTATACGCGTAAAATGTATCTAAATCCTGTACATATAGCTACCCAGGGAGGAACTATGAATCCCATTAGAAGCCTATGGATAATAATTGGATGAGAGGGAAGTAAGCAATAAACGAGTAGGTCGGGCCGACTGTGGGACTGAGCATGGCAGGCCGTAGAGCAGGAGGAATGTGCAGGGTTGGCCGGGAGCCGAACAAGAATCTCCTCCTATCCGGCACGATCATCAATGGGAACAAAAACGCGGCGAAAGAAAGTCGAAAAATTACTACTACTACCACTACTGCTATACCACTCCTGCTCTCTCGCTCCCCCACTTTTACATCCCGTAGCGTGGAGCGCACACACATAATCTGGTGCACTATATATATCCACAGTGGTCTACATACGCTCTTTTCCTATTCCTACCCCCCAACAACTCTCACACACACATATACAGCAGCTACATTCACATCACACTCTCACTCCCGTGCGGAGAAAAATCTTCTACTACTATCCTCATTCCATTCATTTGTATAAATACCAAGTTCACACTTGAAACTTGATGTCATTCCCGCTTGTCTTGTCAAAACTTGTCATCTTGTCATTCTTCCCTCCCGCCGCGCATCATCATCAGCTCCGTCGTCGTCGTCATCATCAGGGTCCTGCGGAGGAATCTTAACTTGCCCCAGTGTCTCCGTTATAGAGTGTCCAATACGTCGCAGTAGGCGACTGGAGGGGAGCGTGACGAGTGTAGAAGAACGGATCGCGCCGCCAGCTGAGAGTGAGCCTCCCCCTCACTTTCCAGTCAACATTGAGGGTGTTCAGAGTTGAGAATAAAAAAGCTCTTCCTCCGGTATGTGCGTGTGTATGTCACAGCGGAAAGGTTACCTTCAAGTGCTCGTGAGCCCAGGAGTGTGACATTATGGTCGGTGGGAAGGGCCAGTTCGTTCACAATTAACTTCATCCCTACTAAGTTTTTTTTTTAAAAAACACACATACTACTGAAAGGATAAAAAAGTTACAGCAACTCATGATTAAGATGGAGGGTGTACCGGTGTCCTTATCGGACGAGGAGGACTGTGGTGTGAAAAGTGATAAGGGCCCTCCTATGGTCAGGGATACGAGCGAGGAGCCGATGGAACTATCCACCTCATCGGAACTGACGAAACCAGTGGATTTGAGCAATAATAACAACAACAATAATAATAATAACAGTCTCGCCACGTGCATGGGTGCGAATAACAATCATCACCTTAATCATCACCATCAACAACAACAACAACATCAGCATCACAATCATCAACAGATTAACGTGGCCCCGGCCGGCATTATTGCCTCCCTCCCTACCGGTAGTGTTGGTGGTAGTGGCAGTACAGTGACACGTCTTGACAGCGGTGGTGGTGGTGGTGTCATAGCGAACCCTATGAGGAAACTAGCATTCTCTGTGGAAAATATTCTAGACCCTAATAAATTTACTGGAAAAACCACGGGGTTGGCAGCAGTGTCAAAAAACTTATTTCCACCTGAGCTCCTCTCCACACATCAACAAACATCAAACTTTCGCTTCGCTTTCAAAGATGTCCACGGTACGTCAACTTCTCGGTGTCTCTCTCTGTCATCCCACCTTGTTGTCTCCCTCGTGAGAGAGCGGGGGCACATCTGTGTGTTGACTACTATAGTGGTATTCTGTTTTATATACGGCTATCAGATTCTTGTCACACACACACACACATAAGGCATTCCCGGAGCATCTGCCTCCATTTTTTTCGCCCTCGTCACCATCCCTTCCATCATCCTCCGGCTTAAACGGCAATTAACCTCCGATCCCGAAATCACAACATGATTCCAACAACTTAATGGCTGGGCACATTCGTCCAAGCCTGGACCACTCCCCTCTCTGTGTACTTGACAGAGGATGCTGTAGGAAATTTTGTATTGGTTTACTCCTGATTTATCATCCCGGCATTTTTATTTGCGTATAAGTTGTATGCAGGCTATCTTTACAGACTTCCAATATCTACTATATGAATTTTTCTTGTGAAAATAATTCTAAACTTCCACGAATTCGCTTCATGCAAGGAATTTTGAGGGGTTCATTATGAAACCAAGGGTTTTTGAATGTGATAAAATGGGGTGATTTTGAGAGGTGTTTTTTAAAAAACCATGGTAAATGTGAGCAAGTTTTTAGAATCAATCATGTGCGGCTGTCAGTCTCCACCAGAAAAGTTTGAACAGATATTTTTGAGGATTAAAGTCAATTCTAGATAAGTATATTTACAAGATTCATTATGAAACTGGTGGAGTGAATAGAGGTGAAGCCATTCTATCCGTATTTTCCAGGGGGTTGGTTATCGGCGCAGCCCCATATATTTCCAGTTTTCCCCGCGAATAGCGCTGGCGGAAGTTAATACAGGCTTAGAACTGAAGGAAGTCGTAGATTTTGTATAGACTCCCGCATTCTTGGCAGATGAGGTATGGTAATACTATAATAATAGTAATGATAATAAAAATAATCTTCATAATGGGAAAACATGGAGAGCAAGAATGGGCAGAGGAAAAGTATATAGCGTGCTCCTAAGAACACGGTAAGTCTATATAAGCGGCTCCAGCCCCCTTCTAAGTATTTGTTGACAGTGGGAATTTTCCCGGTGTTTGAGGAAATGTCATGTGTGCATAGTTGATGTGATGCTGGGTGATGAATGGGGAAAGTGAACTCGAAAATCTGGAGGACATTTTGTCAGATTGGGTTGGTTGTAGGTAGAGCTTAATGTATTTCATTCCGGCGGCGGGGTCTCGGGATAAGTGGATCCTGAAGATCCTAGGCGCTGTTCTCCGATGGGGACAAGAGAGCTTCTTCTTCTTAGTGTTTGCACGTGGAAATAGTATAGACAGTAAATTTACATGAGGCGCGCGTAGAGGGACGGACGGGAACGACGTCGTCGTCGTCATCATCCTCGTCCTCAACGCACCATATAAGAATCCCTTTAGCCCCAACGAGTTTTTCTCTTTAAACATTTTAAATAAAATTAAAAATACAAAGATGGGAAGCAAACAAAATTTTCTCTGATTGCGTTTCACAGCGACGACTCCGGCATGGCATGGCATGTCAGCCTTTGAATGACGTCCCAGAG
This sequence comes from Pseudobourletiella spinata, assembly GCA_009870155.1. Lineage (NCBI taxonomy): Eukaryota > Metazoa > Arthropoda > Collembola > Symphypleona > Bourletiellidae > Pseudobourletiella > Pseudobourletiella spinata. The sequence continues at coordinate 9,716 of WJFA01000487.1, forward strand.
GGATTCCCCCCTCACGATCACTCCGCGCCCCGTACATGCTCCGCTCAAGCCGCTACTCTAATGCTCCCTAAATGCGCGAGTTTGTGCATATGCTAAACGTACTACGAGAGCCTTTTGAATAGCATAATATAGAATTGCTCTCTTCTTTCCACAGATGCGGACCCGGATTCAACGACAACAACACCGCCGAACTCTGACCTCCTGACCTCACCCTGTGAAACCAGCTTTGGGGATGAGGAGAACTCCTGTGACCTTCTCCTGGATGATGACAATTTCAGGGATTCCTCAGACTCAATTACGGGGGATGATGTCATTTCCAATGACAAGACGGATTCCAAGAACAGGAAAAAGTCTTCCAAAAATTCCAACAGTGACACCAAGTCAGGTGAGCATAATTTTAATACTACTCTTCACATGTGCGAGTCGGATTCACAATTCCATTTTATAACTGCGACTCCACTGATGGGCAGATTACTTAGACTGGCCTGACTTCCAAAGAGTTTTTCAGGGAAAATTTATGGAATATCGACCATTGTCATCAAAGTAAATATGAACTTGCTAGAGTGGAGGATGCGGAACTGAAGTAGCATATCTGCTCAGGCTACGCAAAGGTCCTTTTATGTAGCGCGACAATTTTAGCTCGTAATGCTCACCCATTGGGGAAAACAATGTTTTCGGACTTTCTCGGACTAGTGGTCGAGTATTTTTCATCTGTGGTATTGCATGTGGAAATCATTCTCCAAATTTAATGCGAACGCGCACAAAATTTATGTGGTCTCTAAAATGAAATGGAAATCGACCATACTGGTGACGGCACCTCATGGGGTCAGATAAAAATTATTGATTTTATAACTTGAATTTCAATTGAGCATTACCATTTAAGATTTTATGACTTTATGGAAGTAATCGTTGTTTATGATTTTCGGGTCATAATCTGTGTTTATGATTTTCTGGCTCAATATTTGTTTATGATTTTCGAGATAGTATCTTTTCTTTGATTTTTAACTGTAATAATTTTTTATGATTTTATTTTTTTATGATTTTGTGATCTGACCACAATGATTTTGTATAATCATTATATGATTACCGATTAAAATCATTTTTTAAGGTTCAAAGATTTTCTATTATGATTTTGCGTATCATTAGTTTGAGACTTTGCTCTACTAAAGTAATTGTTGATATTAATTAGCTATCTGTTACACTCAAACCTGACTATCGGATGAACGACAATTATCGTTCATCCTGACTCCGAATCGCTGGCTCAAAATCGCACCCGCGCATGACAATTTAAATTCACCAAGTATTACCCATGAGCGATCCAATATCGAACCATGACAAATCGACCATGGCAGAAGAAACTGCATGTGATAAATATAAACCTGAGAATTTGGAAATATGAGCATATAAATGGCAGTAGGAGTAAGGCAAAATTTTCACAATCTGTCTATATCTTATTTGCTCCAGGTAAACCTCGAAGAGCCCGCACAGCATTCACATACGAGCAGTTGGTGGCGCTGGAGAACAAGTTCAAGACGACGAGATACCTTTCCGTATGTGAGCGGCTCAACCTGGCTCTGTCCCTCTCGTTAACGGAGACTCAAGTCAAGATCTGGTTTCAAAATCGACGGACAAAGTGGAAAAAGCAGAATCCTGGGATGGATGTTAATAGTCCACCTGTGCCCACACCCACGTCCGCGGGGCTGGGATCCTTCGGCACGGCCAATTCAGCCTACTCCGCCGCCACCCACCATCTCCTCTATCCGCATATGACAGCGTACCTGGCCGGAGGGAGCGTCTCAGGAAGTGGATCATTAGGTGGAGCTTCAGGTCCACTCCTGTCCTACCACAGCGGCGGCGGTGGCCCACCCCCCAACTCATTCTCCTCTAGTTATTTTTCACACCTGAGTCATAATTCGTAGGGGACTCAAAAATACAATTTTATTAATAATAATTTTACTAAATATCTAGCTTGTAATAAAAAATAAGATTAGTAATAATATTAATAACCTATAATAATCAACAGTTTAATCAAATTCATTATTTATTATTATGAGGATGATGATGATAATGATAATAAAGGATATGGAGACCGTACAGACAGTACTCATTACTACATATTATAGCCTATCCACACACAAACACAGACTATCACAGTGTTAAGGACTCTTTAGCACACGTTTATACATGACAGTTGTACATTAGAGCCTCTAATTGAGTCATACGAACAGCGAGCCGTTTTTGGATATCCTCAAAAGTTAGTATCCATAATCTTAATGGTTGTAGTTATTATAAGTTAGGGACAGCCCGCGCCTGACAGTTCTCAACTGCATTTGTCATTTACACAAAGACAGCATACAAGGATTATGCCTCTAATCTCGGGGTATTCATTCATACAACAATTCAGACCCTCCCACGTTCATAGGCTCTGTTACACTCTCAGGGCACACGTATATATGTATATGTATAGCTCCGGCTATTAGCGACAGGGATTGCACACCGCTGTGTGTGCTTGTATGATGCTGAGTGTGTGGGTGTGTGTCTGCACTGAAGTGTAAAGTTATAGCCCAGTGCTTCCCTTACATGAGGTAAAGTCTATATTATAATGATATAGTCGTTTAAGGGGAATTTCGGTACAACTTCCATTGCTACTCCCGCGTAGCATGAGAACCAGCATACATCTGCTGTTATTGGAATCCACACACTATGAGAACCATTATGTATCTGCCGTTATGTTGGAAAATCTCCCATATTATAGAATGCTGACGGAGAAGAATATGGCTCCGTTACTACGTGTAAAAAATACTATTCTCAAGTACCCTGTGAATGTCTTGATCAGATTTGTTATTAGTAGACGACCACATATCCCCCTAGACTTTTTGGGTAGAAGATGAGACAGCCGGTTGGCTGGAACGTCCTCCTTCATTAACATAGCTCAAAGTCTACAGCGAATATAGTACATCCAAATAATTTACCTTGTAATGAGATGAAGGCTTCATCTGAAAGTGTAAGAAAAAGATGGTGGGGGCACCATCTTTTCCTCTGTTTTTTTGTTCTTTTCACTTCTCAAATGTATTGTAAATGATGGTGATGATGATGATGATGATGGTGATGATGGTTGTAACGATAAAATGGTATTTGTATGTACATCCCGTGTATGTCTGCTCATGTGCGATCATGAAAGAGACGTGTGTGCGTGCGGAAGGAAGAGCGCTTAAACACAATATATTTTTGATTGCCTTGTACATGTACACACGTACACACATACATATATGTATGCATACATATATATATATATATACATATACATGATGTATTTATCATCATCTTGGGTGAGGAAATAAATGAGGAACCTGCTTGAATAATTTCAGAAGAGAGTTTTTCTCCCAAGCTCATCCATCCGTCGTAAGCTTTATACATATGATTACCAAATGGCGGCGCGTGTGGGACGGATGGTTAACATCTTGGGTTAACATACGAAACATCCTGGTCCTTCGGTTATTATCAATATGTATGCCACGTAAAAGACATCTCATCATTCTCAGATGCCTCTACCACGCAGGTATATAGGGTTGAACGGTGCGACGGCGCAGATCATAGGACTTTTAGAGAGATCTCAACATCATCATCATCCAACTTGATATTTTTCACTGCACTAATTGTCATTTGGGATTTAGAGGATAGCGGTAGAACGGATACGTATGAACTTGGTAAAATGATGTAGAAAGCATGTTCGTGCCTCCAACTCTAACCCCACCGTCTCGTATTTATCATTACAGTACGTGCGTATTCATAATGCATAACCATAGTATATAATTGTTGAGTGTAGGTGGTTAAGGACGGCGGGGGTAAGTTTTGAGAGAACTCTAACATCTACAACTCCAACTCACTGATCTGGTGATGTAGTAGTAGTAGTAGTAGTAGTAGTAGTTAGGTAAAGTGGATCTTTAGAGAATGGAATAAAAGGTGTGACAATAATTTTTGCAAGTCTTTTTCCCCCGAATCACTTCCCCACGATGGAGACAATAAGGGTGAGGAGAGAATAGTGAATTTTTTGCTCGTTAAATTTTCACGGGAGGTTGTGATGCCAGGACAACTGTGAGTTATTCAGACGGAATCCTTCCGTCAACCCGTTCAATTCAGGCGGAACAAATGCTCACTTAATTAGTACACTCTGGCAGGAGTATAATCACTTGCCTTTCACCTTACGGCAGCTACCGTGTACGATGCGAGTGCTCCTCTGCTGCCGCTCCTCCACTTCTATGCACTCCCATTCCCATTACTAATGGCACTATATCCTTCCTACCTTTCCGCCGAATCTTCCCACCTCGGAGCCCACACCTCACCCCCTGCTGCCTCCACTCTTCCGTATAGCATCCTTTTCCATAAGTCTTGAGCCTCGCATCGCATCCCTGCCTTTCTTTTCTCTATCGTTCTCTCTCTCTCTCTCTCTCTCTCTCTCTGTCGCTTTGGTCCGCCGCTCTTTTTCAAGAATAAGTTTCAAGGGTAGAGGAATTATCCGGATGACAGGCTCATTTCAATTACTCCCACCCCATGTTGTTGATTAATTTCCTCCTACATCCTTGCAGTAATGCCCATCTCAAACTGTACGAATTAGCTTATTAAAGGGTAAAATCTATACAGATAGTCAGAAAGTCATTTCTCCAACATATCATCATGAGTTGGAGTCGGATCTTGAGGCTTCAGATTCCGGCATGTAGATTCACGGAATCGTGAATCGAAAGTTGTCTTTCGATCATGCAGTCCGACTAGGATTCAAAAAGGAGTCTTTAAGGACACCCGGTCGTCCCGCGTTTGAATTTAGAAGGGAGGAAGGGAAACTCATTATCATGATAACTGATATTTGAGGATTGTAGAGACGAGCTGGAGGGAACACTGCGAACTATGGTAGAGTGAGTCTCAATGGTACTGGCCGTTTCAAGGGATCCAATTCAAGTCAGAGAGTCACCATGTGGGGGTGAATAAGAGGGGGATGGCTGCTGAGACACACACACATACACACACACACACACACAGAAATGTACACATGAACAAGTACGCACATGGAGCATTATGCTCTATCTGATCCTAATTCGGCCATGTATGCGATAGGACGAGGAAGAGTGTTTCTGTGCGTGTGTGTGTGAGAGTGCGTGTGTGGTATGTTATCACTTGGTAATAATAATGATGCTAAAAGAGATAGATGGAAGTGCATATAGCCTATTAATAAATGAGGATCCCAGGAGGACAGCCATAAATTTGTGGAGGAGAGCAGAGGGGTGTTGCACAATGGCGTCGCATGGCCCAATTATGGTAGAATGTGCGAATGAAACTCTAACTGACTCCCGACAAAAAAACTTGGAATAAAGTTTACCTATGGGAGTTACAGCACAAATTACAACTTATCTGAGAGCTGCTTCCTTCATGCCATTACACAAGTATATGGTATATTACACAAGTAAGTAGTGGGTAGTGGGCTCGTCGCACCAGTCGGTCTCACAGCCCTGTAGCTGGAGCGGGACGAGAAGACAATATGATACTTCTCCAGTAAGTAGTAGTAACGTCATTGCTCGGTGGTTTGGAGATCTCCAAATCCACAGCAGAGCATTGTCCCATATGCCAACTCATTTACTCACATATGTACGCGCACGAGGATAAATGTGCCATATACCTATATAACCACACAAACGAGAACCGGCCTACACTTTTAGACGCCAACACATGCACACACACGCAGGCACAGGCACAGACGCACACACACACAGGCACATACGCGCATGCATATACATAGACAGACACGAACGCATACACATTTACCAGTTTACAAAAACATGCACCATCTTCAGTTTTCACAAAAAGAACTCACCGTAACTCCACGAATGTACATTGGAAAGCATTGGGCAATAATGTCTTTCCACTTTGCAAGGATATGTCAGAGACGAATGTGAGAGTTACGTATAGTACAACACATATCCTTGGTTAGAGGAAGGACATATCTTACACCGTATCCAGGATACGCGAGTTCCAGCGCGGGCAAATTTCAGAAGAGTGGCGCAGGAGCCGATGGTTTTGTCGTACACCATCCCCTGCTCCATCTCTCTCTCTCTCTCTCTAGCAAACTCTCATACAGTTTCCTTTTGCTCCCGTGAATATTTAATGCGTCCAATTTCCACTTCATATTGGTACATATACGCCTAGGGGATTTGAATCTAGCGAAAAAATGTACTGTCATTTTCTTTTCGATATCAGTGTAGATAGGACCCTGGAGAGTTTCACTGGAGGAAATAAGACAAGAATAATGTCGTCTTATTGCATTACAAACTATATGTAACGACGGAATAAATGTAATAATGGCTCTGTATTCTGAGAGCGCTTCCCATGTTCACACCATGTAGTCAGCGAGTCGTTGGAGTAGTTGGAGCTGGAGCGCGTGAGAGAGACACATACAGACAGACGGAATGAAGAGCCATAAGGAGAACCGTTCAGTTTCCCAACATAACCATTATCATACACAACCATGAGCCGAGCTAGTCGTCGCTCCCGGTCTCTTTTTCGGCCTGTCAAAGCTTCGCCGACAGGTCCGGCAGTGTGACGATGATTCTTATGCATGTTCCCCCCATATAAGAGATCCTCTCACCCACCCTACCCTTGTGTTTACCACATGGCATTTCTTCGCTTCACCGCTACAATACTAAACAATTACTGACGGTCTTCAGTTCAGATCCGCTTGAACTACACACACACACACACACACACACACACACACACACACACACACACCCGCAGAGGGACAACGGCACACACTATTCCCAGTGCACCCTGCAAATTTGAGCCATTGGATGGGGCACAGGGCTGCCCTCATTAATGCTCAATCCCCATGTCCCTCGGTGTCTCTCACTCACTGCCTCATCCTCCGTCTCTCCAGAGGCTCGGCTCCATTCCAGCCGCTCTGCACTGTCCACTTCAGGTCAATTGGCTCTTAAATTCCTCCTATTAAGCAATGGGCAATTTGTTGAAAACTATCCGTGAGTATACTATTACTGCTACCACTACAACCACTATTACTACACCTACTACCCTAGCCTAGTGTGAAGTTATATTACTTACAGACTACACATTAGGACTAGGAGGATGAGGAGGAGGTGGCCGGAGGAAGATGATTTGGAGGAGGCGGGGTGGAACGGGGAACAAGTAAAGGACACCGCAGGGCGAGCTGACCGCAGTTGTACACAAGACACAGATGTTCCGCCCGCCCGTCCACCTCGTACATGACGTACATACTTCAGTTTGTGTGTACGTGTGTGCTGTAGTATGGTATATTGGTGGGACGGAGACGGAGCGAGTGAAAAACTCGCCCATCAATTTGCTCCTATTACCGGAGATCAAGGGCCGATTTACTCGCGAGTTGTTGCTTTTTATACACGAGGAATACATGTAACTCCTGAATCATATCGATCAACGGCTCCATAGCCCCCACTATTACACACGCTTCTCTCTGCCTGGCTCAAGTCACATCTCCCCAATCATCCACATGACATGCACATACAGCAAGATAGAGAGTGAGTTCCCACCCGTGGGACAAGAAGCACCACTGCGAAGAGTACCGTCGTATCTAGTAGCACCAGTGTCAATACACACAATATGCGAGTTGGAATGGAAAACCTTTCCGGATCCTTCCCATTCCAAGACCATGTTCAAAGTCCTGTCAACATCCTCCCCTCAAATCCGTAAACTTTCCATTTCCAAATAATACGGAGAGGGGCACATCCACAAACGCACGCAACTACACACCTACACACACGTACACACAGAAGGTGCGCACATAGGATGAGCCAGACAGAAAAGAGTCTACCTTTTTAGGCTTTGCAAACATTTTCTTGTATCCAACCTCAATTACCCCGCAAAGTCTCTTGACGCAGGAAGCTCAGTTCTCTCCCGGCTTTTCGCTCTCTCTCTCTCTCTCTATCTCGCTCGCTTCTGCCCTCCCCTTTCCGTGAATCCCTCAGAGTAAATCTGTGAAAGGAACTATTATACGATAGTGCTAGTTAGATTTTAGGGAGTTGAGGTAGCAGTAGTAGTAGCAGCAGCAGCAGCAGTGCTAGTCATGTAGTAGTAGTAGCAATCGTAAACGGTAAGATCGATATAAAATCGGCCAACTGTTTACGGAGTTACATCCATTGATTTCTCTACTATAGACACTATTACTTTGGCTGCTACTACTGCGGAGTCACAGGCTGGTTTCTCCAGCTTCCTGTACACAACTATACGCCGCCACGGCTGGCTACTGGAGCTCTATATAAAGTATAAACTCCAAGTCGGTCCCCATTCCTACCCTCCTTCACTCCTCTGTTGTTGAGAGATCAGACGAAGGTGAGTGAAAGAGCAGAAGGGATGAAGTCTCGCAGTAAGGCGTACATGCGGGAGTGATTGGGAAAGGGAAAGGAAATGGAAATCAACAGAGCAATTTGTTTTATCGTCCACACCCCCCCCCCACCTTGTTCCCCCTGAAATCAACAGGCAATGAACAAAAATAGGCTGACAAAACGGCGCACAAGTCTTGATATTTATAGACGGACAACAGTCATGTTGATGAGCGGGGCTCGTGCTCTTATCCACACGCTCGCACACAACACACACACACTCCAGCACGCACATATAAATGCATACATGCACACACACCTAAATGCACGCACACAATTGCATACACTCACACGAACACACACACTTGGAAGCACGCATGCACGCTCACTCACGCAGAAGCTAATTTGCTTCCGCACTCCAGACTCCTCCGGAATAACAGAAGGAATTGGGAATGCCGTGTAAAACAAGGTATATGACATGGCCGGGCGAATATAAGACGATAACAGATTGATGACTTGAGTTTCTCCTCACACTTCCATAAGCGAGTCTTCCCTTGCCCGTATAAACCCGGCAATACATCCACACAGAAGCTGACGGGGAACGAGCGAGTGAAGGGAGGATGACGACGAAGGCCCTGGATGTCCCTCCCTTTCAGCCAGCCAGTCATTCAGTCAGCGAGGTGTTGACTTGCTCTTGTGGAGGAGCGTGTTCCACTCCCGCGGAGTAAAACTGCATACTCGTATTACTCGTTGAATGACGAATTATTACAGAACGGAACTTTAGGAAATCCAGAGCCGTTTTACCCTCCTAGACCCTTCAGGTTTGCAGAAGTAGCATACACTATTAGTAGTAGTGTATGAGCCAACACAACATTGCCACAGACACGGAGGATGGGGTGGTGACCATGGAGATTTTTAGTGTGTGCGGGAAACTGACTGAACCGTGGTCACTGACCTGGCGGGATCTGAGCACGTCTGCATTTCCATGAATTTCAGGGGAAGAAGATGCAGGGGAAATGCTCAGATGGGACAACAGAAGGGGAGAAAATGGAGAGGAAATTTTTATGATGTTTAGACAGTGTTGGGGTGATGCGAGACATCCTCCGACATTACACGCTCTCATTCCATTGGATTAGGAAAGGATATATAACGTACGGGCCAAGTACCACTCCGGGGGTGACTATTCGCCATCCACTTTTGCTCACTCACTTTTTCAGACAGTCAGAGTATACACAGTGCCAGGGCTCATCCGGGTCTGTATATAAGAGGATATGTGTATAAACAAGGGATATTTTGGGTGAGTCCTTTTTATTTGTCCGATGATTTCTTCCGCAGAGAGTAGTTTTAATTATGGAAGGAGGGAGTCAAGTTTGTTGGGTTAGATTCAGTGACCGTGTGGGATTCAATTTAGGCTTCATTTTACATAGGATTCGTTCGTTGGGGAAGAGAGAGAGAGAGAGAGAGAAAGAGAGACTTTGGATCTATTGGGACCTGAAAAAAGTCTTTATATAATGATAGGTATAGCTTTTAATTTCAAAAGGTTCTATTATTGTCAGAGAGAGAGAGAGAGAGAGAGCGAGAGTCGAAACTCGAAACTCTCATGACTGACGAGTTAGTGGTAAAGTAGCGAGGAAAAAGGCGTATGTGGGGATTGAAGAGTAAATATTTGTAAACGCTCAGCTCGCCAGAAAATTAAGACTTAACTGAATTGAACTGGCGAGCTTGGGAGAGGGAGGGAGAGAGAGAGACAAGCACAAACACACAGTTTGATATTACGCTCTTCAGCTTTGATGGAAATTAGTAATGACTTTAACAATTAGTTAAACATGAACAAATGGGCTATACATTCTGTCTGCTAGTGGGCGAATCTCTGAGGAATTACTCAGTACACAGTGTGCGGCCCGACTCGACGAAATCGCATCCATTCAACCAGACTCGTCGGCACTTCACTCGTTTTCAGCTCCCACCCTCTCGGTCACTTGTCCACTCATTCATTCAACCCACAAATATGTAAAGTTCTCCCTCTTCCCTCAACACACTTGTGCACACACACACACAACACACACGTACACACACATCGCACACACACACACACAAACACTTACACACATACACACGAACAGGAATATACACGAACACATACACACGTGCACACACACAACACACATACACACACACACACGCATAAACACGTGCACATACACAACACATATGCACACACAACACATATACACACGTACACATACAACACACATACACACGTACACATACAACACACATACACACGTACACACACATACAGAAGAATACGCGTCCACACACACTATAAAAACTCACAAACCAACACATTTTTACCCAACGGCATCTAACATACATACAAAAACACGCTTCCCACCACTCTTCCACCGCAAATGTACTCCTTTTTTCACTCAAAAGTAAGGGACATTTAAGTTGGTTGTAAGTTGAAATCCCTTGGATTTGATACCCACATATAGGTGCCTCGCATGTGGAAAGACAGACAGAGCATATAGGTTCCCTCTCACAGTTTCATAATACCGTACACAGGGACCATCCCAGGAGTGCGACCAGTCTCTAACAGAGTGTGACAGAGTAATTATACACAGGAACTGCAGTAGACTATGGCATAAGAGAGAGAGATAGAGAAAGAGTGGGAGACAAGGGATAAGCTCTCGGTGCACAATTCGCAGCTCTGAGTCAGAACGGGTGGAAAATACATATGACTTCACTGTGTGCGCGTATGTGTGCATGTGAGTAAGTGGAGCCTAAACGGACAGAAAAACTGTATGGTCCGATCCAAGGGAATCTTGAGAGAGGTGACAGCTTACTCTCAATTACAAAGACTCTTTATTCTGTTCCGTCTAAGGCTAATTAGTCAAAATCGTTTTGTGCGTCGGTGGCTTCAAACACAGTCTCGCATCGTTGCCGTCCATCTCGTCGCGTTGGTGAAGCCGCGTCCTCCTCCGGCACGGATAAAATCTCACAAAGGCCAACAAAGAACACGACGACAACGGGGACGGGACCAAGATCCATGAATCCTCTAAAAATCATCAATTAGCCTCTGCGGAAGGCCCTCGTAACCACATAGAACACAGGGGAAACGTTCATAGGGGGAAAGGTGCTGGTGCTATGGTTCTTAGACTACTACTGGAACTCAACATAACTTCAGCTAAACAACTTCCAACAAACACACACACACGCACGCTCACACTCAACAACACCAAAAGCCATTTCCCAGATTAACAACTTTAAAACTTTTCTATAGACACATCTCGCTCTCTCTGCCACCAAACTTTCCCTCTTACATTCTTCTGCGCACATGTACGTACGAACTGACTAAGTTGGAGCTCGGCATGATGATGATGGCACAAGGCGAGAAATGAGTGAGATTCAAAATAGTTTAAACTTGTCCCCGCTTCTCCACCTCTCTCTCTCTCTCTCTCTGCATGGAATAATAATAATAAGAGATAATTATGTGAATATCGGTCGTTGCCAGGAGCTTAACCCTACTCCTCCCTACCGGAGTCAGGGAAGGCCCGATGTGGTTATTACGGAGAGAAAGAGGAAGTGGGAGCGCGAGAGAGGCATGGGATGAGGTTTAGGAGATTAGAGCGAGACGGAATGGAATTTTATATAAAATACATAGTATGATAATTACACTATGGCTATTATAAAGACCTAATAAATGCTAATGAAGTGGGGCTGGGGAAGATAGGAGTTTAAGCGTCTGTTTGTTGTGGAGGGCCGGGGTGGAATCCGATGTGTGACATAATTGTATCTCATAAAAACACTTTTCCCCACCCCAACCGAATACACCGCTCATATCCATAACACTTGCAGTAGCAAGTAGTGCTCGGGCGCTCGTGTTGGTTATAAGCGGCATTTAGGAGAGAGTGAGCCAGTAGATGCGCTCTCATTCTACACAGAGCAGAATTGGCTTGACTCCCCAATCAAATCACACACAGCCTCTATATCAAAACTCATGCATCTTTGCCATATGTACATATGTTGATATGAATATAGACCTGTATACATACATATACTGTTAACGTTGTTTTGTCATATTCCCACTGAAACAACTGTGGCAGAGCATGACAGAATTAGTGGATGATCAAGCGTGTGTTTGATGCAGGCGGCCACGTAACGTATTAACTACGGACCACACACGTGGACAACGGGATGCACCGCCGCAGCTCCTGCCACCGCTCATGAGCGGTGATCATGATCATCAACCACCATCACGGCTACCACCACCGTAGTAGTCACTCGTTTCTAAACGACTATACATGCGAACGCTATAAAGGCGAGCTACTCCCCCCACCCTCTCCATATCTCTCTCCATACATCCAACTTGAATGTTTACATTTCAAAAATTACATTTTAATAAGGGGACCGAAATGACAAAATAATGATTAGCTGACTGAGTGAGTGAGTGTAGTACTACTACATAGTTTAGATTGATGTGTGAGCGGTTGAGAGTGATGGGAAATTTATGTGTGTATATATATGTACATATATATGGGAGACAAACTAAATGGATCATTGAGTGTGGGCTCTTCTCTCATCTCCGCTACTTGTTGTAACTCTTCCTCATTTAATCCGATTTCCTCTAATCGCCGGAGCAACTGTCTGCTTTCTCCAAAGGAGATAGACCCTATAGTTGTTCAATCAGGGATCCCCTCTCTCTCACTCTCACTTACTCACTCACTCACTCACTCCTCTCACACTCTGAGGCGACCAAATTGACCAAATTGCCACCCCTATTGAAAGAAAAGAGCTCGGCGGATGATCATTTTCTTGTTGGGGAATGGAAATGGGAGACATCCCTGCCCATCTCTTCTCCTCCCAAGGCCTTCCCTCAACTTCCTTCCTTCAACCAGTCTCCCAAGACACCCGTGCGCGCCCGCCATTTCCAGGAAAAATGATCACAGTCGCACACGCACATATAGACATTCACAAATACACACACACACACACACACACACAAACGTAGAAACACGTATATAGATATATACACTACCACCACCACCGCGGCTACGAGCCGAAATCAAATCGTTTCTACGAGAGTGAATCGAGCAAGAAATTGGAAACTACACGCTACGCTTATTTTTAACGCTATCCTTCACACACGTTATTAATACCCACTATTATTTATAAGCCCCTTCACACTGGGAATTACACGCTCCTCAAATGCTCTTCTCATTTATCCCTTCACCCTTGTATAAATCAATACGTTTATATACCTTGCACCGTACATACAGGCTCACTGAGGTTCACATGTACACTTTTTTTCTATCCATATGACGCTTATAACAAAAACTCCCGTTTAACCACCAATGTGTGCATGTGTGCGACTGTGTGTGTGTGTGTGCCTGTGTATGGGAGATCCATTACATTGGCTAATATCACACAGGGATACACACACAAGCACATGCACAGTCACCCACACACAGTAGTCATATCCGTAACTATATGCCTGCAGGATCATCTGGCTATAGGATTCAAAGACCCTACAAGTCCAGGCAGCGTGACCCTTCGGTCCGTCGTCCGCCTCATACTACTTTCATCACTCGCATCACTTCCCACGCAGTTCCCGCTCTCCACCATCCGCTTCTCCTCTCTGCATAATAATAACTACCTTCTGACCTTCGGCACATATGAAGACAAATGATCCAATGCTCCAAAGGGCCACACGTCTCCAATTCTCCTCTCAATATGACTGACTCTCCGCATGAGGAATACCCACAAGGGTACAGGATGACTACTTATACGGGAATACAGTAGTCGTTGTTGACCTTCCGCCGTTATTGGGACCTGCAGAAACCGTAGGAATCCTCATCTCCTCATAGTCAGCAACAACCCTTCACATCTTATCTATCTCCGACTTTTAAGGCATTTCTCAAGGTTGAACAAGATAGAAGGAAAGAGACAAAGAGTGACAGTCACTCCGGTGTTGGGGCATGCAGAGCAGGGGCGGCACGAAATGAAGGTACTTCATATGGGAATAGATAAGCTACAAACTTTCGTCTTCCTCAGCCGGTATTTAGTCACACATGTACACAAACACGCACGCACAAGCACACTCACACCCCTGCAAACGGACGCACAAACACACGCACATACGCACGCACACACACGCCAGTCCTTTATAGGAGTGCGGGAGTGGGAGGAAATAGGAAATGGGAAGGAGATAGGAAAAAAAGAATGGAATGAAAAGAGGAGTTAATCGAATAGAGATGGAGAGTGTATACGTCTCAATTAAATACGTGTGGAATGAATGAGGGTTTGATTTGATAGTTGGAAACCAAGTGGAGGAATAATGGAGGGAGTTTGACGAGAAAGGCAGATGGGATTAGACGCGCACTACTGCCTCTCTCTCTCTCTCTCTCTCTCCGGCTCAGCATCTCCTCCCTGTCCCTGCTCCCGCACATTCCCAACGAGTATTTTTCTACACGACCAGTGTGCAAAACGAGTTGGATAATGCTCTATATAAGAATTAAAGATGCACCATTCACTCCTACAAAGGGATTTCTCTTTGGATCAGGACTTTGAGACTGGGTCTTCTTTATTTTTTAAAAAAAAAGTCTTCTTCTTTTAGTCGTTGTCGTCGTCTCATCCTCCTCCTTCTCCTCCTCATCCAAGACAGGGAAAGGTTTCTATAGAGCATCTCGCCGGTGCTGATGGGTGTCGGAGGGTATCTCGACTGAGAGAGATGAAGTCACACACACATGCATATGAAGACGCACGCACACAGATATATAAGTACATGCTGCATACATACAGACAGATCGACGTATATAGCAGTTGAAGTAAAAAACGAGTAAGGACTAAGATAAAGTCAAAGTATATTACGTTCATCCGGTAAGCATATAATAATAACGCGGTATGTGCATATAGGGAAGAAGAGTGTGGTGCAAGTGTGATGAGCTCACTCTCACTCACTGAGTTGATGGAACTATACAGGATGGCCTACAGTGTAACCACGTGTGTATGTGTGTGTATGCATACAAATGTATATAGATATGCAAGAGGGATTTATATACAAGGAGAGAAGAACGGCGGGCAATGGGAGCCTAATTACCCGGCCCATTAGGTACATTCGAATCAAATGAGAGAATATATATCGGGCAAGGCATTTTTTTGGTCCCAACGCCAAGATAAAGTTCTGCGGAATCGCTCAACCGGAAAATGGAACCATCTCTTCGGTCGAATCAGGATGTGAGTGAGAGAGAGAACGGGAAGCCTGCGGTCGCACTCACACGCTCCCGCACATACACACACACACACACATCCAAACGAGAGGCACACACCCAAATCCTCTATTCAGCTTCTTACTCCACTCTACGCTCAGCGATTCTCTCTCTCTCTCTCCTTCAAACACGCACACAAACTCTCCCGCTTCCTTCCTAGTTTGCTCCCGCGAAACAAAAGACTCATCTGGACCAATTCCTACCTTTATATTCTCGGGCATCCTCTTAAGACCTATCTTTGTCTCTTCCTAAACCTCATTCAAGATAAAGATTTTGGCTCTGACTCAAATTAGTAGAGCAATCAAGGTTTAATTGTCCTTGTAAATGCACCCTGCTACTTGATAAGATTTACTTCCCTCTCCTCCCGCCCGCTCCTTCCGCAGGAGTGTACATATACATGCGGCGGAGCGACATGCCGAGACTCCGTGTCTTAGCCGCCGCCACTACCACGACCCCCGCTCTCACTCTTCTTCCCGGACTTGATCCACTAATTCAGGAGCACTCAGCCACTGACTAGATGGCTGTGTACAGGCTACTTTATCCCCCTGCACTACTATTCGGACGACTGTGTACTACTCTCCGGCCAGGATGAGGATGATGGTGGAGATGTAGGGAGAGAGAGAGACTTTCTTCCCAGTAGTCATATCACCGCCAACATGGGATTCCCTTTCCCCCTTCCTTCCTACATGGTCTCCTCACGGAGGATAAGTACCCCAATCTTCTCTGTGTCGCGGCTTTGTCCGACACTACCACAGGACTCCTGTACCAGGTGAAGGATCCGCTTGTACCATTGGAATCCGTCGTGGGTAGTAGTACACACAGTGGTGATAGTATTAGTAGTAGTAGTAGTAGTAATAGTACGGCCATCGGAGTCATAGTAGCAGCCGGAGCCGCCGTGAGGGATGGGAGTATAGAAGACGAGGGCACTTTTAGTCCATGTAATATTGACGGGGAGGACAACACATCGATCATCTGTGAAGCACTCCATGGGATATGGGATGAGGGTGAGAGTGGCTCTCCGACTCCGAGCCTCACTCTCCTCTATGTCCTTGCTCCAAGGTGTCTGTCTAGAAGCTTCTTTGTGCTCCCCGCTCCTGGAAATCCATTTAAAAAATAGGTCCTAGCTTTCATAGACTTTGGCGATTATGCAAAAAGGGTAAATCTTCATGGGAAAGGAAGCAGACGTGTGAAAATGGGAGGGATGGAATTCTCCGTGTGTGTGTATGTATGTGCATGCCCTTCTCAATGTGGGGTGAGAGGCTCTATGAGTACCGCAACAATCCTACGTTATACGCTCCGCTTCCAAATCCAGACATACTTTGGTACAAACACACACACACACACTCACACATATACATACACACACATACTTACATGATCCACACGTCGTTCACGGCACTCGTGCGAAGACGCCGTATACTGGCCCTGTGATGGGAGGTAGGAGCAGCGTATAGAGTGAGAGACAGAGGAGGGAAGAACATCATGTGATAGTTCCGATTGATCTCTGCCTATGATGAGGATCCATGGATAGAGATGGAGGGAAGGGCGGTATAAAAAATGCATTTTACCAGAAAGATTCCCATTCCCCGACAATGACAGTTGCATTAGGCGTCCGTCCGCCAGCTACCACTAGTGTGTGAGGAGTGAGAGAGTAACTGTGTAAGTATGCATGCGTGAGAGTGAGTTAGAGAGAGATAGCGAGAGACAGAGAGTGGATGATGAGATTGACTGACTTCGGGATGGTAAAAAGAAGGAAGCAGGTGGTGGCGGGGGTATAATGTAAAAGGCGCTGAGTAGTGTCTCCTTCACACCTTTCCTCCGCGTCAATCTGACTTTCCCGTGTTTGTTAGGTTGTGTGTGTGTGTGCATGCGTGCGAGTATACTCTGTCTCTATCCCTCTAACTTGAGTACCGTGCCTTGTAACCTTACCGTGTTTAATGTAGTAGCATAGTAGTGGGAGAGGTAGTGATAGGAGTGGAGTGTGGGGTGGTGTGGAGTGGTAGCCGTAGTAGTAGTGATGTTGATGCGGTCGTCGGCACCGCGCCGTACCTCGGATGTCTGCAGAGAAGATCACATACATATTATAGGAGCATAATAATAAGAAGCCAAAAGCTGGCTAGTTTCCTCACTGGTCCATGACTGGCTAAGCTCCTCCCTATTCACCACATCATGATTAATTAATAGCCAACCATCTGAGAATATCCAGTGGTGAATTATGAGTGTAGATTAGTTCTCCCCTTCATTCCCTCTCAGCCGCTCTCTCTCAGTGTCTCTGTCTCCCTGGCAGGCCTCTGTGTCAATTTATCTTTCAAAGATTTAAGCTAATTAAGAGACAATTAAGATGGGAATTTGACGAGGTTCAGAACTAATTAGTGATTCCGTAAATGCTTTTAAAAGCGGGAGAGCTCAGCTCGCTGAATTAGTGGAGCATGCCAGCCAAAGCCACACTTGATTTCCTTCCTCACTCTCTCTCACTCACTCCGAGCCTCTCCTTGGCTTCCCGTCTATCACCCCGTTGAGTCCCTATATAACTCCTATATACTATGTTACTGCCACTGGTACTAATAACTACTACTACTACTACTACTCTGACGACAACTACTATACTGCTATTACTATCACTACCACTAGAGTTGCTGCTGCTGCTCGTACTACCATCAGTTCCTACTCACCCAGCCGTATCACGTCCCGCAAGCAGAGTCACATACACAGGGAGGGAGTTATACCGGAGGAGACATTAATTCCTCTGCATACTAACAGTGCAGGGGACCGGAGTGGCGGTGGCGGCGTATACATGTGCCATTATCTCTTGTTGTTCCAACTGGCGTGGAAAGGCGCGCTGGAGGAACCACACTAACTACTCCTAATGCCGGACGGGAGGATTGCTGGTAGTATGACGACTGACGACTGCTCCTGCTGCTGCGGATAGACGAGCGGCTGGGTATGGGTAGTACTTGGCGTATTAGCAGTGCTCTCCATCCATACTCTGTGCTGTCTATATGTTGTGTGGCAACTTTTATTTGCCCTTCGTAAATTCCACTATCCACAGCTCCATTAACCGCCGACATTCAGCCGCGGCCTTCCCAATGCATTAAATAGCTTTAGGTTCAACAGACGATTACATGGGGCAGGGAAAGGAGGCAGGGAGAGAGAGTGAGCGAGCGAGCGACTGAGCGAGATTTTGGAATGTGGAATCCTGTGGCCAATGTACGTCCTGGGTTGAGACATGGAGAGACCCCACAAATACCTTGGAGGCCTTACATGCATTTTCAATTGACGGACGATGGTTGGGAGAAAGGATCCATGTGGATCAGCACATACACACATTCGAACACACATGCATACATACATACACGCACGCCTTCCTGCACACACAACACCATTGCCGACGAAGATGAGGTAAAGGTTGGGGAAAAAAGACCTGAAGGAAGTGTAAGCATCACAGCCGGAGTTAAGGTTGATGCTGCTACGACGTTCGTGGTGGTAGAAACAAAATCCCTGAATCCGCTTGTATTCGTTGCGGCGGTGGAGGGATGGAAAAAAAATAAATCCATATAATTGATCAATTGGATGAATGGAGCCCATTTGACATGAAGTGAACAAACGGAGTGGGTGAGAAAGAGATACTAACAGAACGGAGAGAGACAGTGATAGAGACAGGCAGGCAGGCAAAAAAAGGATGTGTACTAAAACCTGGTGGGAGGGTGCAAGGGTCAGAATGAGAGGGCAAGAGTTTGTGGTGGATGGTATAATAGTAGTGTGGTGGGATGTGGGGCCGGCGGTGGTGGCAGTGGCGGCGGCGGCGTCGGCGGGAAGAAACAGAAAATGATTCGAGTGATGCTAGTGGTGGTGGTGGTGGGGGTGGCGGCAGCATCGGAGCCTTTGCTCACACACACGCTTTTCCATCTCGCCTAGCACATGATCCGGTCTAATGTGGTATGCACGTATGGGCATTTGAAGGGTCGGTGTAAAAGTGAGTGTATGGTCGGGAGTTTTTATGCGATACTTTGACTAAATTTCCCCTACTTCCCACTTGGGAATTTCTCTCCATATCTCGGGTTTTCTTTTTCATCTAATATTCATCACGGGAGATATGGCGAACTGCTAAGTTTTTCATAGCTTGGATGGAATTTTAAATAAATTGTGGGAGAAAATCTAATGACTGTGGGGAAAAAGAGCACACGAGGAAAATTCCATCCGCTACTCCTCCTACTCCTCCTCCTTCTCCTCGTACTACTGCTACTGCTTCTACTACTAATACACAACTCTCCCCTTCTTCCCCGTCTCTCATGCGCTCAAATCTTTTGCAAAATTTATCTCCACTCTATCAACTAAGATGAACATCTCAAAACCCAACTACTTTACACTTTTACACGCCGCCTATCTCCATAATATAACTTCCCGCACATTCATACTCACACGCACACACACACACAGAGTTAAGCTCATATGCACACGCGTACATACATTCTCCTTTTCCTTCCCATTTACCCTATTATTCTCCCACTCGGAGCCAACCAGGAGGCGGGATGGGGAGAATGTGGCGGAGGGGCCTACGAAGGAGAGAAGAGAATTTTGAGCCAATTAATGTGGAACATACGAGAGAAGTGACTTCGTCACCTTAAACAAGGCTTAAGAACAAAATATTTATTTTTACTTAACTGCTCGCTTTCCTAACTCACAGGGCGCTACACCACTTTTCCTCCTCCTCTGCTCTTCTCACTCATTTACTCCTCTTCCCCAACAAAAGTTTCCTCCAGATCGAGTCAAGCCATAGACTCTGAGACTCACGCACAAACAGACACACACACACACCCACACACACATACATACATACATACACACTCAAACACGCCTGCATTTGTAAAAGCATCAATACCCAGGGATATAAGCTCGAGGATCTTTTCACCCTTTTATTCCCACCACAGCTCAATCCAAACACTCCCAATCTTTAATTACTTAGTTTGTCTTCTCTGGAACCACGATCGAGAGTGAAGCCGGGGAGACGGCCTCCCAATCGTTCAAAAATAAGACTCCCAAGTCCAACTTAATGGCTGATAATTCAAATTCAAATTCAAATTCAAATTCGCTAATACTTTGACTTCCAAAGATGCTAAAAGGAGACCTGGCCGCAGTAGGTGACGGGAATAGGTTGTAAGCTCTAACGAGGACTGTCAGAGTCAGCGGGACAGGGAAGTTTTAACACGTACCGTGACCTCATCTTTAATAGGTTTAAGTCTTTAAGTTGAGACGGAAGACTCAAATGTGCTGTGGAGGATGGTGGGGGTGCATCCGTCGGTATCCTCGCACAGTTTTCCCGCCTGCCCCTGTGTACTACTCCCAGTTTTTCTGGCTGCCTAACGGAGGATTAATTTACATATGAAAAGACTTGGATGTAGGCCAGAATGAACACAAATTGGAAGGAGGCTCTCCTCTGCTCCTGTCGGTAATTTTCTCATTCCCAGACCAACGGCCGTCCATCCGACTGCTGGGTGGATGTAATCCATCCTTCCGTTCGCGTGCGTGCGTGCGGAAGGACCTATGCTGTTGTTTAACCTGCGTGTTTATCTGCAAGTGAGAATAAGCGAGCAGGAGTTTGTGGAGTAGAAATTGCGTAATAAGATTAGTGAAAATGATGAGAAATGACTGTGAGAGTTTGGGAAGAATTTAGCAATTAATTCGGAGAGCGGAGATGCACTCGTGGGAGCTTTGGTTAAATATCTGTGAAAATGAGACATTGCTGGGGTCACTTAGGTTGGAAAAGTCTGCAGAGTTCCCATCGTAATCAGCTCGCCACAGAGGAAGATGAGTCTCGTGAAGGAAGTATCCACTTCTATGGATTGAACCCACGCTAGAAATTAATGAGAAACTTTGCACTGAGAGGGTTAATCTGCTGGGTATAAAAGTATTGGAGAAGCACATGATCAAATGATGGTAAACGGAGAGAACTGGGTAGAGACAATATTTTCTTTAGGTCCTATCTATTTTCTCGTCGTTTTTCGCTCTCCTCGAGTCGTACGCTCACTCCATTCAACCTTTAGTGCCTCCAGCGGCGAGAGTATTACCTACACCGGATGTACAGGTAAACTTAGTCTGTTCCAATCACAGTGATTGCATCTTTCACCGTCCAACTCGGCATCCAAAATAACTTTACAGCGCCAGTGAGTTCTATCACGTACATCGTTGAGTGTTGTTACAGATATTTAAGACGAGGCGCTGTCATGATGCTCAAACAGACAATATCACATGCAGTGGATATGGCAAAATGGCTACTCCCTTTCACGTCGAGTAAACAATTTTGTCTGTTAAACACGTTTAAGCAGCCAAATCGTTCACAAAACTCACTCCGTCAACCCAGTAGTTGATAATACGAGCAACATGAAAGAGCAATTAGGCCTAGCATTTATTGTGAGTGGGAAGAAGTTTCACCGCACCGCACCGGAACTGGGCAATTTTTCCGCTATAAGGAAGATGATATGGTGTGGGAGAGCCCTGAGGTGAATTGGGTAACCTGCGTAAACGGTTCGAAAAATGCTCTTCGTTTTCATTTTACCGTTCTCCCGTCCATAAATTTGGGGAAAGTAATGAGAACCACGAAGACGTTTCAAATGCCGGTAAAGTTTTCGAAGATAAAATAGGACAATGTGTTGTGAGGGGTCGGAATCCTCATTAGGTACCAGAGGGGTTGCACACGTCGATCAGTAACAGGTACAACACAATGTATTGGAATCATCCCTCCCCATAGAATCAGTGTGATTATGGTTCCGTCTCTTCTTCTCCTCCTGCTCCATTAGCAACAGCATTTCATTTCGGGAACCATTTTGGGCACTGCCAAATGAGGAGACGGGAGTGATTTCCATGAAACAAAGGTAGGGATTGAAAAGGAACCGCGGCCGCGGCGACAACTTTTCTCTTTTATTTGCTTTGTCCCTGCTAATACCGTTATAATCCAAGAACAGCCCTCGCTCTTCCCAACATAGTCCCGGCGGCCTGGACTTCAGTTCCCAGTTCAACGTAATGGCAGCAAGGGAATCTATTGCGAACCATTCTCATTCCTTAACCCTGCATTTTGTAGCAAACTCCAACTCACCAGCCCGACCGAAGTGCGCCAAGTCCAGCAGGCTCAAGTTGCTGCCATCTTCTGTCGCTCATGAGCCCTTTTCTCTGAGGATGCGTCTGTGCGAACAGAAAGCATGCAGAAGAGTATGACACAGTAAAATGCTGTATACGCATTTATGCAACTGGTGATTCGTGATATGGAACATGACGGAGACGGGAGATGTAAATAATATACGCATGTATAAGCTCACGTCGAAAAGGAATTTGGATTTTCTGAAAAGGGATCATTTATCAGGAGTCATGAGTCATTACAACTGCCAAAGTTCAAAGGACTGTCGGGCTGGCGATCACCCAATTTAAACTGCAATTTATTTCACTCCCAATTATGAAGTTTAAATGACGTCCGTGATTAATTTGTCGTAATTTTCTGGCAAGCAAGTTGTGCTAACCTCTGCTTCTGCTGGCAACCCTCTAATCGTTATTTATTTTATTTGTCCATTTTTTCGGCAAGTAGGATGATGATGTGTATTTGAATTTTTTCGTATTTTTTATTCTTGGATTTGATCTCGACCGACACATCTTTGGAATCCTGTTTCCTGTCACAGAACTTCTAGAGGTGCGGGAGGACCGCGGGAGGGATGAGCTGCCGGGAGGTTGAGTCTCAACAAAGATTATTGTTGATATCTCTGGTGTGAAAGTATGCGAAGTAATGTGAAGTAACCTCGTCTCCTGCTAGATATTTCGAGAAACGTTAGTTGTGATTTTCAGATGTAAGAAACACGAGTTGTTTTTGTTATTTAAGCGGGAAATTACACGTTGTGAGATACTGACATTGGATGACGACATCAGGTGTACGAATACCTTGCCAGTCGAATAGACAAGAAAAAGCATGTGCCGACACATGCGTTGGGTAACCTTAAAAGAAATTCCGCGAGTAATGGTGGTGGATGTGGGAGGGATGTCTATGGATAAATGTAAGTGCTAATGACGAACAAATAATAAGGATTCTTGGGAGGGGCGTGAAGGAGTTTTGATAATTTGGTGTAAATTAGAGACTAGAAGCAATTTGTCGGGATGAGGCGTCCAAATTTGAAGATTTGTAGCTGCATGGGAGGTCGACGGAGGGTAAAGCGGGAGCGGAGCGTTTAAAATTAGTTTTGGTGGGTGGGAGTGCTGCTGCTAAGGTGTTATTTGAGACCCAGCGAGGAGATCCAAGAAATCTCAGTGTGTCTCCGCACAATCAGAGCAAATGGAGAAATGAAGACGGGCAAGGGAAGCGGAGGTGGGGAGAGACAGTTTCATCCCGAACCAGTTAACACGAGGGTGGGATGAGTATCTTTACCTATATGTGTCTGTGTGCAGGAGTGAAGACGCGTAGGGCGAGAGGATTTGAGGAGCCTGTGGGTGGACGCCTGCAGGAGCTGCCAATGGTGCGCAGACAAGAGTAAATTGGATACGTGGGAGCAAATTAACTGCAACGGGAAAGTAGTTACGACAACGTGAACGTGTGGCTACGTCCAACGCTAATCTTGGGTTATTGAGAGCATCCGAGGGGTAATAAGTTACGACACTGTCAGGACCATGTTATGTGAAGTAGTTACTTCAACTGGGCGCTATATGACTGTGAGGAGAAATGAGTAAGCACAAGGCGGCAGTCGTACCACATGTTGTTGGGCCTCTTGCCTTTCTCAACTCTGACTTGAGGAATAATATATTGTTTCCACATCTGAATCTGAACGGAAAATAACATGGTGTGCTGTTGGCTAAACATCCGTTTAATTAGCTGCTCTGAGCTTGCCAACTTTTACCCGACGGTTCTCTAAACGTTCTTTCTCAGCTGGTTAGCATGGAGGCACACATGCGCATGTGGAAACCTTAACGCAGATGAGTTGTCTTCCTGATGCCTCGCATGCTCTCTTTCGGAATGACTCTAATTTCAGAAGATAAATTGGGTAAGCGGAGGTTGACAACTCCTTTGACACAAACACGCACACACATACACACGCACACACACACATCCCGTCAGATCTGTCTTTTCTTTACCTTCTAGTCATTTGCCTCATTATGTCTTGCCGACAGGGACCTCTCGTCCTGTACATACAGATCTAGTGACGGGCAGATATGCTAATTGCAGAAGTTAAGGGGAGAACTTCTGTTCTGGGGAGTGGACCCGTGCCATCATGTTCTCACTGAAGATTTTGGAGACACACGGCGAGACCGTGAGAAAATGTCGAGGTCGAGGGAGATGCCAGTACACAATATTACTCCCCCCCAATACACCAGGGGAGGAGGTTTGCAGATCTCTAAAAGGACTACCAAATGATACCACAATGCGTATTTTGCCGACAATTAGGGATCAGGATTGGAATTCCCGACGTGCACCTGCGTCATTTGTGACGGCTTGTGGGGACTTGATCCAGGATTGCCATATTCAAATTAGGTTTTTTGACTAATATTTCATAAACAATTATTACTATTTTCACAAATGTGGAAGCCTCAAGTTGATGCTGAAAACTAACGTGGTTAACTGTAGTACTAGTAGTTGTCTTGATGCCATAACATCAAACCGGTCCAGCTTGCAGCACGGTTATTAGGGAAGCACTTTCAATGCGAATTTTCTGACTATCCACATCACATTATGTGAGAGAAACTCAAGGAAATCCTACACTTGATCAGTATTCTTACACTTGGCTACTTTTGCACTATCGATTAAATTATAAGAACGCTCTTAACTGAAGCTTAAGTTGATGGATTCATTTGCAATGCCATGCTTCGTATGCACTACTAGTGTTGTAATTTCGTAACAAAATCTCGTAACTTAACAGGAGGGTAAGCTTGTGTACATGAGGGATTGAACTGGGACTAATAGGGCATGTTACCCACCCCTAGCATATACTAACTCTGGATCCTTTCGCCCAAAGCCTAGTTTCGGAAAAAATCAAATCTGAAATTTCACCAAAATCAGTTTTGGGAAAAATTATTGAGGAAGGTAAAATGCTACGAAGTTGATTTCTGGGGAATTTAACATGGGATTTCCCATAAGGATTTTCATGCGCCCAATTAAAAAAAATTATAATTTTAGACTTTAAGTTTGCATGAAAATTTTAAAAACATTTGAATTCGAAATTTCCCATTTCAAAGTCTAAAATTATAATTTTTTAGCGCTGGCGATAGCATAGAGTAAGCGAAAACAGACGCGAGGACGAGCCGATGAGTCAGGAGTAAGGCGAGTCCTAGCTTCAGGCTGTGAGTAGCATAGGGACAAACCACAAGCCTTTCGAGCGCTAGGATTAGAGTCAGGATTCAAGTATACTGTTAGTGTTAACGGTTACGGGATTGTTTTAATTACTAAAAGTATCTAAGTTCTAGTCCCTAGTCTACGAGTTACGCCTACCATTGTTTTCATATCGATTCGAGTTCTAGCTTAAAGTTCATATTTTCGAGTACGAGTTTTACTAGTTTATTCGAGTAGCGAGCCACGAGGTACAAGCCATCAGCCATAAGCCCCCATCCAACCATCATGTTACTTGCATGGAGAAAATCGCCAGGGCTCAAATTTGGCCACAATGCATTCGTAGCAATGGGGTAAATGCGGCCAAAGGGAAAATTTTTCAATGTGGCAAAAGTGGCTACAATGCACAGCAGCTGGGTAAATACAGCCGCAATCAACTTTCATCCATGGGGAAAATTCGGCATCCATTTTCAGCCACCGGGAAAATTCGGCCACCGAGCCATTAGATTTAAGCATTTTGCACAGTAATAATTCAGAAAATAAGAGCCATCTCTAATTTCAGCAAAAAAATGAGGTTAAAACGGGATGTACTTTTTCAATTGAGATCTAGCCGGGTGCCTTTTGTTGCTGCAATCGATAAAATTTGGAGAGACGTCACACTCACGATTAATTTTTGTAAATAATTGTCCGATTTTTTAAAAAATGCTTGTGACAACTGAGTGGCATGTGTAACGCTTGCCGGAACAGAAATGCTCGGTATGGGCTTCATCATGTGGTAGGTATTCACAGAAATGCGCAACCTACGATCAAAATGAGCCAAAAGCATGACTCAATTCCCACGTGGTAAAGCCTGTTTCACATAGAAAGCGACGGCGATTTAGGCGAGCGACAGCGACTAAATCCAGCGACAGCGATCTGGTCAGCTGTCGCT
>WJFA01000488.1:0-36550 GCA_009870155.1 Pseudobourletiella spinata
TTCTGGAGGGTCACAAAGTTTGAGGTCAATAGTTGCAAAGGGGAGATACGTGGAAACTGAAAAATCCCATGTTAAATCCCATAAGGATTTTCCAGTTTTGCATTTCGAGTGAGTCCCCGTTAATACACACGGTGAGTCATGGGACGAAAATTGGCTTCAAAACTTTTTTACCTCAAGGCGGTGAAATTTTAGAAAATTAAAAATATTGGTTTTTTTAACTCTCAAAGTGGATAATACCTAAATTCAATAGCAGTAGAGCCGTTTTTGAGAGTATGTTCAAAAATCGCTGGAATTCCAAACGTGGGAAATCTTTATGGGATTTTTCAGTTTGAACGCATACCTCCCTTTGCATAGTTTGACCCCAAAAATTTGTGACCCTCTGGTTAGGTCATACTTGAGTTTCCGCACCTACTGCTTAGCAAGAGGTAATCTTTATGGATAAGCTCTGCGCTGCATATGCCTCGGTGCTGTGCGCCGCGGACACCTGAGAATGTCCCCTTGTAAGCTCGCGGTCCAACTCCAGCTCAAAGTAACTAATAGTGACTCGCCTTGACATAGCCCACTTGGCAATGATACTATCTGCGACGTTGGAATCTGCGTACAGGAACCCTTTTGAGGCAGGCTTTTCTCCTGAATGGCTCCCTTTGTCCCAAACTTGATCACGTCCAGTCTGATTGAATTGCACTTTGGCTCGAGCTACAATTGAACATTTCCATCTTATATTGGCTCCGCGCTTGTCCTAATTCTCGAGTCAACTTGGGCGTCATATGAACGTTCACGTCACATGAACCACGTGATCTTTTATCAAGCGTCTTTTTGCTGTGCCTACGAAACAACGCAGTGGATACTGAAAAATTTCAACATATAAAAGTATGAAGAAGGAAGGCGGGTTAATTTGCGGGTTCACTTTCTCCCGCTTCACGATAAGAACAATTATACCTGGAATGGAATTTCAATTGAAAATTATAAGGCTTTCAAGAAACTCAAGGAGTAAATTACTATATAAGAAACAATTTAGAATAAAAATAAAGATAATAATAGAAAGTATGCGTTGATGTGAGAATGTGAGATACACTGGCCATTACTCAAAAATGGTCCTCTGGACTTCGGTATCCGGTTAATGCGATGCCTTTATTAGTAATGTAATATGAAAACCGCACCTTATTTCCAACTCTAGTTTTACATCTTATGCTTTCTTGGAAATGCTCTTCTGAAACTCTAAACGTATAAAATTTATACGACGGTGGAAAGTACTTCCTCACATGTCTGTATGACGAGCGAGAGCAATTTAATGAAGTAAGGCAGACTTTTAGTTCGTTTGTTGAAGTAGGCTATTGTGTGAGGGCTATGTGAGGCTATGTGAGGGCGGCACAATCTGGAATGGCCCATTATATAGGTGCATTCGTGAGAGCAATTAGCAAAAAAATAATTTGAATGCATTTACGAGGACCCTCTGAGTTCCTTGTTATGGATTGGCCGCAACAATTTTGTGAAACCGCTAAGACTTATAATTTACAAAACAATTCAAGTAGAAAATATTTCAGCAATTTTCTCCTCATTATATTTCAAAATTGAACAATCAATGCCATTTTTGGCACGCTAAACTCTCGAAATTACTTGCTAATCACTTTACATGATTGGTTTAATACTCCTTGATGCCAGACGTCGGAGTTATAAATAGTTCTGATAGAACTTTTTGGGCGTCTAGCAATCTTTAAATCACCCTACAGCTGTAACAGTTGTAAGTTTTATTTTACAAAAGCTTGAACACAGTTTTAAAACTTGGAATATCAACTTTAATTCGGAAGCCGATCGCTTTCCGAGAATTCGTGACCCATTGTGTTCCATAGGGCGATGTTTCAACTGCAGCCATTAGATTTGGCGAAACTGAAAAGAAATCGGATGAATCTTGGAAGCGCGGACTATCTCTCAACGAAGCAGTGTTTGAGAGCATCCAGCTATTTAACAATTTTGTACTACATGGAGTTCAAACTGGTATTTACTTGGAAATGTCGGACACGGAAATGGAACAGCAGAATTTGGGCTCTTGCTACTAATATGCTTCATCGATTACACAAGTAGTTATTCCTTATTCAGTAATATACCGCAATAATTTTACTTTATGCAATTCTACTTATCTCAATAATCTCTCCAAAACTAATTTAGTTTTTCCTCTATGCTTGTTGATGTGAACCATGATCCTCTAAAGTCAATAAATCTTTGTCCCTTTCAGTTATGGCCACAATTTGCATGATCCAATTAATTCTTTTATTCCCGAGACCTTTAAAAGTTTAGTAAGAGTTGCTTTCGTGTCCTTTCTGTCATCGCCCAACCCTCCCGTACCAAGTCAGGCAGTCGATCAGGGAAAATAAACCAGAGAAGCAATGAGTAATGAGCCCTCTCACAACCCTTTCTAAGTCGCTAATGGAACTAAATTAGGCAGGAGTCTTGGAAGGAAAGACTGTATTGCAAAGAAATTTGCAAGCATAAACAAACCTGGGCCGGGTAGGTCGTATTCAAGGTATGAAAATAATAATGCAAGAAGACGGAAACTTGTTTACCCTGTATTTAATTCTGGAGGACGGAGCTGAAAGCAGCTAACACTATATAACTTCTACAGGGGATCACTGAGAGGATCCTTGTATGCAAATGGAATTTTCGTCTCCTTCCAGGGAGTGTTTATATTCTTTGACACATAAGAGCATAGTTATTATTACAGATGCTAGTATCACAGGGTATCGGTATTGAATTTTTCCATGGTAGAGTCCGTCCGGGAGCGGGTGCCAAAAGTTTATCGTAGCGGAAACTGCGGAGGCACTCCTTCATGGTTCTGGCATATTATTCCACATCGGAATTTCCCTTCCTTTCAAGGACCGCGTATTGGACGTAATTCGACAAGCCTTGAAGTCTTATTGTGAGTACTGGAGTAGTTCTACTACTGGGATTACCCATCCTGCAGTCACCATGTGCAAACTTTAAATGTGTGCAATGAAATAGATTGCTAGTCCTGCGGAGCCGCCACCCCAGTATTATTGTGGCATTTGGCGTAAATATGCTTGTCTCTTGCGCAGCCTTGGAGAAAGAAGTGGAGGGATTTCCCATTCAATATTCCCGTACACTTGGAAACGTTTTTTCCTTGGTAATTTTGTGTTTCATTAAAAGCAATCACCATAAGGACGGATGAGGCTTGCGGCATCCCACTCTGCCTCCCTTTCAGTTGTCCATCGATCTCAAGGGTAACGTTTAACTTTGTTTTATTTTATCTCATCTCATGTGAGTACCTCTTTTAGGGGAAGCGCGTAGAAAAACTAACACTGATACTTAACCAGCGGAACTATGCTGAGGAACATGTTGTTGTGAAAGGAACTATCCGGGAGGCTCCCCGCCTACCTTCAGCAACTTGGTTATAACACTAGTGCACACAGAACTCAAGCTATTACGTTTCTTCGAGGACGGAAGGGAAATAATTATTAATTATGACTTGAAGAGCTGGTACAGACGAATCTGTAACACGCTGTGTCTTAATCTGGTCGGATTCTCTGGATATTACGTTGTCTTGATTATATGGGGAACCTTGAGCTTGCTCATAGCGTGATGCTGCGGCATAATAGTGCTTTTAGCGAGGCGGGACGTAACCACTCGTGTCACACCAGACGTGTGAGCACTCCACCGGACTTGGAATCTCCTGCTGCCGACTTCCTTTGGCACCGCAGCTAAAAGGCTGACAAATCATACGCTTGCCACAATGCATGAAGAAAAAGTATGATGTTGGTCCTAAGTGGAGTGGGCCTTGACATGTTTCCCTTACCTCTCTGGATTATTTTAAATCCCATTGTTTCAAACAGCGTGACTTTGAGCCTTCCTTTCCTAGCACTTTACTTTCTTTGACTTTCTTCAGTCGGGGTGTTCCCACTAATTATTACTACGAGTATCTCATACTCTCGTTTCATGCTGTATTATCCCATCCTAAATATGCGAAACTATTCCGTTATACATAAAGATTTCGCCCCGATCCCTCCACAAAGTTAATAATGTGGACGACAGGTGGGCTTACACTAGTGAGAACTTATGGTTTACTACAAATATCTTCTTGAATAATATCAACGTTAGCAAAACATTGTAAATTATTACCATTTTGCCAACCCTGATAGTCGGGCGCAATGAACTTGATGAAAAAAATTGGGTGAGGAACGGCAAGTATGAGCATAGTACACACTTGATAACTCATTAATGCATCAGTTGTCAAATTAGAACTCAATTGCAAGTTGGGTTAGCAGCTGGTACTCCCCATAAACATAAGTGGATCTGCTACAGAATGGAAATTAATATGATAAATATTGTTGGGAAGAGGTTGGTTTCCCACGAAACAGTTCTACTCACGATGCGTAAAAGGCCTCGTGAGGGAAATGAGCAGTGAAAGCGCTTCATCTCACGGCAGGCTGCCAGCTGTAACTTTTGATTCTCTCCCTGCGACAATGTCTAAATGAAAGTCTGCCCATGAGACTGGTACTCGGAAAACACAATTATGAGCTCTTAATTTATATCCTGACGCTTTCAATCTGACTTCAAGTTACAGCTCCCTTGACAACCGTTTTGCATGCACGTGTATGTACACATGGGGCTATTCCAAGCCCCTCACAGTATAACTACATTGGAAGACCACTCATGCGCTTATATCGTCCTTTTATCAAATTCAAGTTGCTTCTAGCAAATTCTAAGCTCTGCAGTGGAACAAAAAAGTCTCTAGTTTGTTGTTCTCTTCGAGTGAAGTTAGGAGGAAATCTGTAGAAATAGTAAAACCCTGAGTTCCTATTATTCAGCATCCGGGAGATAATTGCAAGTGTCTATTTTTTGGTGGATTTCGGTATTATTTGTCTACCACGAACTTAGTATTGTAATCCATCTCAGTTGCTGCTCCTTCACGGCAAAAGGAGGGATGGGTTCCAGAGATATTACACTTTCTCTCTCTGTGTAGTGCAGAAGGCGTGTCCAATAAAGCTGGTTGCGTTCATTTCCATGGGTTATACCGCCGCCCAGACCACTTGATCCTCAAACGAGAGCATCTTTCAGATGGTATGATTTGGGAAACGAGCTGGGGATGGAAGGGAATTCAGACTGGTGGTGCTAGTAGGCTGAGACACTAAATAAGCATACAAGTTGAAAGAAAGGATCGTAGAAACTGAGGAGAGTTGAGGAAAATGAGGATCTCAGCTCCACGCACAGATCAAGAGGCTCCAGAGGACAATTCAAACGAACCAAGTGTGGACTTTACCCAATAAAATATTCAGTAGGCTGCCCACTCAGCAAAAATCATCATATGCGTATATTCCCAAGTGTTAAGTTCTCACAAGTTCATTCCCACAATCAACTTTATCCAGCTCTTGGTTCGTTAGCATTCAAACCATTCCCTCCGCTTTTACATTTGTATATTGTTGAGTAAGTAATCTTGTTTACAATGCTTTGATGTCCCAAATACACCCACATGTTTAAATCCCGGAGGGGACTCCCG
Source organism: Pseudobourletiella spinata (assembly GCA_009870155.1). Classification (NCBI taxonomy): domain Eukaryota; kingdom Metazoa; phylum Arthropoda; class Collembola; order Symphypleona; family Bourletiellidae; genus Pseudobourletiella; species Pseudobourletiella spinata. The sequence goes on from WJFA01000488.1 coordinate 5,510, forward strand.
GTATCCATTGTGTATGAACCTCTGAGGCTTGGGTCAGCGTAACAATTTAACAAGACAAAGTTTCTCAAATGTCGTGAGAGAATTTCTCCCAGAATTTATGCGCTAAGTTTTCAAATGGTTTCTGCCCCACTTTTTCCCAAAGAGAAAGGGCCTCTAAGCGCCTTAAATCTTGCAGTTTATGCGATTTTAGTGGGGAACTTTTCTTTTCGTTAGCCCTTAAATCCTCAAAGAGGAGTTATTATTCTTTTATTTCTGTCACCCCACTGTCTCATCACATGGATGATGTCATCGACGCAGAGAATTCCTTCTGGCCATTTTACTGACAGGTGTATGGCAAGAGTAGTACAAAAAAGCAGTTGGCAACGTCCTCTTCCTCGTTTTTTTGGGAACAGTAAGCTGGGAAAGCATAGTGAGGGACTTAATGGCTGCTGGAACGCTGCAGTTTGTTTATTGACTGATCTGCGTTGACCTTGTCCCAAACAAGCTGTTTCTCCTCGTGGCTAGACATTCATATTCCATGATTGAAAGCGCTATTTATTCCATCTCGGAAGAACGCCCCGAAGCTCCAAGAATCGTCCAGCTACTCAAACGGGAAATATTCAATGAGCCTTCCCCCGAAAGTATCACCATAGAGATTTTCCCTTCTGAATTTCAATCAGTGTGGGTTTTAGGTACCTTGGAGAAGGAAAAACAGACCTGGAAAATGCTGCAAAGACGTGATGTAGTATGAACTAATAGTGTTAGCGGTGTCGTTTCAACATGGAAGTCACATATTGGGTGGACTTACATAATGGGACGTAAAGGAATACGATGAGCCGTAAATATGGGCAGTGTAGTATATATGTACAGATAGGTGTTGTAAGTGTGTCTTGTTTATGGACTTATGTAGGCTCACATGTGTTCCGCTGTCCATGTAATCGGATGATTTCGTTATTGGTAGACCTCAAATAGAGATATCCTGCGGGACAAGCCGAAGGATCCCAAGTTTAGAGTCCGTCTCTCCCCTGGAAAGAGTTGGTCCGTAATGAGCCCATAGCGGTCATAGCTACGGCTAAGCACACACATATGACCTACACCCGTCGTCCCAATCCGGGAAATTTGTCCCAAATACTCCCAATGTTACGGGAACCCTCCTGCTGGTCCGTCCTTGTATTTGTAGAGGCAGAAATAACTCACTTGAGACTTGAGATTCCACGGGTTGTTATGGGTAGGCATACAACAATTTTTTCTATGTTCACACGCGCAATGACTATGGCTTTTCTGCAACTTGGGGGGTCATTCTGCGTCCGTGTTTCTCCTTTTTGTGTAGATTATGAAAGGGGTATGGTAAGGAATTGAAAAGATGTCATGGGCAAACGTGCCCGGGTTTCCCAGAGCTGGCAGCATATGGTGGAATATTACGGTACTCAGACATAGAAATGGGTAGACCCTCAGCTGCACGTCATCATCCTCAGGGAAGGAATCCCTCTTTTCTCTCCTCATCAGAGACTTTAAGGGCAGACGGTAGTGGGCCATGTAGTGGATAAATTACAAAGTGGGAGGACAGCTTTTAAGATGAACGGGTGTTACGAGAAGTGGCTGAAAGGATAGCGTTGTTCCGTAGGATACCGCCTTGGCAACACGTATGAGTTCTCAGGAACAAATCCCCCAGAATCCTTTGGGAGACGTCGGATCCATCTAACGTAGCATGTAGGTATGGGCTCAGTCGACCTCCCTTGATGGAGTGTTACAAGCGTTCATCCCACTATATTCTCTACAGTTCATCCCAAAACAGTACTATCTTTCAATACATCGAGCTCATGAGGGCGGGTTGAACCGGCGGAGGAGTGACTTATGGAAACGTCCGTCGCCTCTCCGGACCATTCTTTGCGGATCGCTGAGTGAGACTCGCAATTTTCCTTAAAAAATATGATTTATGACAAGGGATAACTCCATCGTATTTGGCTACGTCATAGGCACGAGAATTAATTACTTGCGTGCATCCATTGATCTCAGCAGACAAACAGGGTAGGGTCAATATGGTGGCTGATCCCAGATGAGGCTTCCAGCTTCAGAAAGTTCTATACAGAATCGGGACATGACAGTTCTTTCACCCAAGCATGAATAGGGTTGCGGATTGCGGCTCAGAATCATCCTCTTTTGTGAGGCTGAGGTGGATGGCGACAACGAGAATAAATATAGCTAGACAAAACTCCCAGATATTTCTTCCACATTGTCTCTAAATATATCTCGCAGCCTGTGGTTAGACAGTATTTGCACGAGAGGGAAATAATAACAACTATGGCTTAAAGCAGACCAATCTTCGACGATGATGGCGGGTGTCTGAGGTGTACCGACATGAGTTTGGGACGGAACTGTGGGGAAAGTACGTCAAAATTTGACAAATGGGGAGTGGGAAAGGGCGATAAAAGGATTCTCGGCCTAGACTCACGGAGCTCACAACTTTTTTCTGCAAATAATTCACTATTAAAATCTATCCGTTTGTGCAGGGAAAATTTGATTTATGGGTACCTTGTAGCGGGGAATATGTTCTCCGCTCTTGACTTTCCTTTATTCATTTGACACCTCCGCAATCCAAAGTCTCCATCACAACGGAAGTGACATTGAAATCATCCCGGTTATTTTTTCGCTTATACTTTGCTCTAGATACGCTTCATTTGTAGAGAACAATATTCGTTGTAGGGTTCCTTCTTCCGAGGAGATTCTTCACAAAATAAGACCATTAAAATCGATCCCAGTCTTGGCGTCGCTTCCCCCTGAAGTAATTGAGCCGTAGTCGTGCCATTGCGAATCTCATCAATTGGAATCTTAATGGAGACTCTCAAACTATGAGTCCTTGTAGATGATCCATGGTAGCGGTAGCCAATAAAGGAACAATATCTCACCGACCTATTGTGTGCTATGCAATATATTATGCAAAATCATTTATAGTCTCTACTGGCCCAGTAAGCTCGTAAAAAAGTTATACATTTCCAAGAAAACCCCAGAAGCAGATGCTAATGAAAATATATTACTTGACCATGGAAACTTTGTACAACATATTTGGCACACACAGTATCACCGACAAGAGCAGCTGCTTCAGTCGAAATGATTTTTTTCATTGTTTTTCCTACAGAGGACAAGGGGGCAGAAGCCGTGACCATTGCGTTTGTAGTGGGCGTGGTGGAGTAGCAGAAGCAGCTGTCCGTCGTCCGGTCCTCCGCATAGGAACATATGGAGTTTGTCACCCGAGTGGGGAAACACATAAGCTGGTAAAGAAGCTGAGCACGAGTAGGGAGCAGAACAAGTGTGAAGTTTAGCTGACAGAAACAAGTTTCCCCGTGGAATAATCCCGTGAAATGGATGAGCTCAACCGGGGCATACGTGATCTATGAGGGATCTTTCGGCGCAGCCGGCCACAATGTAATGCCGCAGGAGCGGGGAGCCTGCGACACTCAAGTATCAAGTTGATGAAGAGCTGGCTGAACCCGTGACTTGACCAAGTCCGACAACGAATTATCTCTGGAGCGTTGGACTAACAGAAATTTGACACATAGTACAGGCTATAAGTCGAGTCAATAAGGAGTTGCTATTTGTCCTGCTGTGAGAAGAGTGACCTTGATCCCTGCAACAGGAGTGATTTGGACTGTTTGAGTGAGCAGAGAGGACGACGAGCTATTTGAACCTACGCAGTAAAAAGGAACCAAGAAAGTTCATCATTTGTCTCCGATGAACGTCTCGGGGGCGTAAGCACACTGGTCAAGTATCAGTGAGGAGGAACGTTATTGACGACGCCAGTACAGATATTAGACCAGCAGGTGGTTATGGATCCCAGTCCCGGAAATTACTCTGTGGACGCTGCCAGGGGAGAGGAGGATGGAAGCGGTGAGGTGGGGATGTTGTCCAGTAGCAGTGGAAGCACAGAACTACTCCACAGCGGTGAGCCCGGAGGTCGGAATGAGAGTTTGGCCAAAGTGGAAATTGCGGTTTTGTCTGTCATTCTCGTCCTGGCTGTGGTGGGGAATGGAGTAATGCTCATTGCTCTCCGTCGGCAACTCCGCTACCGTCCAATGTCCCGGATGTACTTTTTCATGTTAAACCTCAGCGTGGCGGACCTCCTGGTCGCCTTCGGGAACATCCTGCCCCAACTCGCATGGGACATTACGTTCAGATTCAAAGGACCTGACTTTTTATGCCGTACTGTCAAATTCCTCCAGGTTTTCGTCCTCTACTTGTCAACCTACGTCCTCACATCTATGGCCATTGATCGCTGTCTTGTCGTCTGCCACCATTCCTTTTCCCGAAACCATTACAGTGGGTTGAGGGGACCTAAGATCCTCGTCATGATATCCTGGATTCTCTCCATAATTTTTGCGAGTCCCCAAGCCTTCATCTTTACGCTCCATGAACTGAAGGTAAGCTGCACCCGGTACAAATTCTGAGTCCAGTTTTGACCAGTGAGCCATGGTTTAGTTGAATGTGTAAAGAGACTTTCATGGTTGATGATTTCGTTAAACAGCCTTATTGGATATTTCTCCCACTTTCACTCTGAGCTATAAAAGGAGCGAGGAGAGGCCTCGTTATTGGGAAAATTAGAATGCATATACGCTATTTTTTGTGACCGCGCCGAGTTGAATCTGGATTTTTCCAGTCTTGACGCAGCCGAATCCTTTTCTGTGCTGTGAATTATAACAGAAATGAGGAAAAAATCCTTTGTAATCATTAAAGTGACTTTCTCATGTAGTTGTCATTAGCTCCCCCATACGTTCAAAAGCCCATCTCCTTCCTCAGAATCATTCATCATTCTTTGAGGACAGATATTACTACTCCCCTCATTGTGTCCCAAAGAATTTCTCATGGAGTATAGAAGGCCCTGCACAATTGCAATTGATTTTCCCTCGCATTTATGATTTTGAGAGTGTTTTTATGTCTTTCAGAGTGAACCGAGGTCTCTGCATGTGGGTGCGCATATCTGTGTCCGGATATACTTGTGCTTGTACCTCGGTATTATTCCACGTGATATTGTGTGCGTGTGTGCATGCGTGTGGGTTTTAGCACAATGAGGAATCGCTATGTTAGAAACCGCATAAGGTCGGAGAGCTTCAAAGCACGTGCCGTAGCTACAAAAGCAGATTTCTTGGATCAGCTTACTGCTCACGCTCACCAGGAATGATTTAAGAAGTTGTAAACTCCCATCGCCGCAATGTACATGCCTAATATTGTAAGAAAATACTATTAACGTTTAATGAAAGCGCTTCTGAGAATATGAAAAACTTCGGCTCCTATCTTCGTACATTCATCAAAAGCCCGCGTATAGCATCTTCTCATATTCCAAATCTCACTTCAACGAGAACTCAAACAATCTTCGCTTTCACCACACACGTGCAGTCTAAGGGGAGGTCTTGAGCACACACAGGAAATACTTGGAAAGGAATGACTGATTTGCTGTATAGAATCTAGGAACAACTTTGGAATAAAGGGTTTCCTCTTACAGACATATCATATTCCCGATGATAATAGGCGGGATTCTTGCCAATATTTTGAATCTTCCTCCTTCCCCCACCAGTCAACACTATCCAGAATAATGACTGGGGAGAATCGGACCACTAAAACTTGTGGCATGAGCTGCGCGTTCCTGAATTAGTAGCAATTATTTCACCTCTTTGCGGAGTAGAGCGTGTTGGCGAAGCGAATATTTATGATTGAAGGTACTGACGCAGAATCCGGGGCGGCGGGTCGATATGAACACGGAAGGAAGGAATAAAACATATCTTGTTGAGCCAAGACAGGATTCACAAGTGTAGGCTCCTCCGTCATATAATTAACATGACGCCTCTGATCGTCAGTTATTATGGAAACGAAGTAGGTTGAGCTTGACAGCTGGAATGGAGTCGTCTCGCTCATACCGAAGGGGGACAAATTTAAAGGCTTTTACGCAGAGCGCGTATTCATGTAGAATAGGATGATGCTCGATAGTAACTGTAGTTTGCACTTAAGGTTTTCTTATGGAATTAGGCGCATGCATATCCTAGGGAAGTGATAATTATGCGTGCCCACTGATGCAAGCTAATGTCTCTTCCCACTCACAGTTCCGTTAGTTTCTCGGGGAAACAGCCCAAATTCCATCCAGAATTGGAAAACATCACAGCTACTGCCCGAGGTTACGAAATCTTTTGACAAAACAAGTGACTTGAAACGAATTAGGAGGAAAGTGTACAACTGTGTGGCTGACAAATGTCACTGGAATTCTAAGCCAGAATAATCCTTCTAAAACAAATGAGCATATAAACGTATACCGCCTGTGCAGCTTATCACTCCATGCTGTTGATCGCACACTTCCAATGGCTCACACTCGTGTTTCGAACCTGAGCTGCAATAAAGTTTGGGCAGCGAAAAAGGCCGGTGATAAAATAATCCACAAGTTGCAGTAGTGTCTGACGTGTATGTCCTGTCACTCCGCTTTGTAAGGGACTTTATTAGTTCGGATGCAGAAAATGTGACTGAAAATTATGGTTAGGAAGGGGATCTTGAGGACTTGAACCTATCCTAATGCCCGCATTTCAGCTCCATGTGTTAACTCTTTCATGTCTATTTTTGGAAACAGTCCAGATTCCTCAACAGTATTCATGTAAAGTGGTCGTTTGGAGAACATGTCCTACAACAACTATGTCCACATCCTCTTTCAACTTCCTAATAAGGAAGAGCGTATTTACCCGGAAACGAGTATTTTGATGCGCGGTGATTCACCACATGAAACCCCGCTTCATCCCACATGAAAAGGACATTTGAAGTCATGCGAGTCCCTAAATCCTTGTCACAGCTTCTGCTCTGGAATCAGAATATTTCTGGGGATGACACCTATTCCGGGATCTTCATACGGGAGAGGTTCATCAGAGTTACAGTTAGGAGCACATAAAGTTCATGGATATGACTGTGGTTCGAATCATGTGGTCCCAGCTCGTGTAGCACCTTTTCCACGTTTGACGATAATAATATAACTGGTGTTAGATGGGAGTTGGTTTAAGTAAATCTTATTATGACCGTGAGTTTTATGAGTGTAATTGTAAATACGGAAAATTATTTTCGTTTCTAGGATGGAGAAATTGATTGCTGGGTGACATTCATTGAGCCGTGGGGTGCTCGAGCTTACGTTACTTGGTTTGTCATGTCCGCATTTGCTCTGCCTTTACTCATCATTGGCGGGAGTTATGGGGCCATATGTGTAAAAGTAGTGGGATTCAGCCTACCTGCTGAGTCCAAGGAGTCCCACCGGAGGATGAAAACCACGAAAAAATACTCATTATCTTCCTCATCAGTCCGTCGCGGCGACCCGGAAATTGACTTTGTGGAGGAGGCTCCACTTCAAAAGGTTCTTTGTCTTCTCTTTCACCATTTCTTAGTTAGTCTCCTTTGAATAGCTTTAACGTAATAGTCCTCAAGACCTACTTCCGTATAAATCTTTGTTGAACATTCATCGCCAACTCGGCTGATTTTCTCTATCCTCATTACTTCTACCTGAATGCCCCCATTGAAATGTCCGTTTCTACTAGAAAGTATACGTATACATGGATTCGAGATATCAACCTCAAGGAACATATATCCGATAGGGCACTTCTCACACAGTATGATCAATTCAGGGGATTAATTAGTACGATTAGGAGTTGCGGAGTGTGGGAAACTTAAAAGTTTCATTCTATTGAGCTATACTTCAAGCTGAGGGAAAGTCCCACAAGGATCTATAGCTTAAATATGATGTACACTATGGCGCCCACACTGATGATGATAACTGCCGTTCTTACGTCTAGTCTGTTAATCTGTAATATGGAAATCTGACCCGGCGGATCCAACTTTCAAGGATTTTAGGTTCTCAAATAAGTGGCTTGAGTAGAACTCCGCCGCCGGGTATCACATGGTAGAATAGAAAAGAGGCCCACTCAGTCCTCCTTACGACTTCTATGCTGTGAGTTATACTATATAACTTACAGCACACGTAGCAAGCAAGCAGGTAGGTTGGATCCCAATATGTGAGGTAATTACTAGGAAGTTATACTCCAGTAATCATCCCTCAAGCCATGTCGCCACGCTCAAACCCTTCTCGTCATACAGCCGAAAGTCAACAACGTGACGAGGGATTTTATCAACTCCGTACAGAGTCCCTCCGCTCCGGTTCGAAGTCGTGGCATGGTGGTAGGAAACAATTTTAGTTTGTACTGAAGCTACTTTTAATTGGGAGCGGAAATTAGAGGGGAGCATATTGACCTGCCTGCGGTTAGATGGTATTCTTTGCTCACTCAGTCAGTCTATGTAGATGCACTATACCTTTCATTCCAATCAGGTATCCCTGGAGAGGCAAGCACTGAAGCGCCAGATCAGTCAGGCCAAAATTAAGACACTCAAGCTCACACTCGTTGTTGTCATCTGCTTCTTCGCCTGCTGGGCCCCGTGGTGCGTTACGCAACTCATTATGGTCTACTATCCAGAAACTTCAGGTGAGCCCCTAGTGCATTCTAATGACAAACCCATGAGGGATCGGCCGGTCCAATTTTTTCCCCGACGTGTGCTCTTTCAATTGATTGAGAGGAATGGAAGGGGTTCTGGTCAACTGTACTGTGAATGTGACTGATTGTTTTGGGTTAAAGCTGCGAACCAGCCTGTGACCGTCATACTCCTTCTGCTCGCATCCTTGAATGCCTGCACCAACCCCTGGATCTACTTGGCATTCAGCGAGTCACTGTTCAACCAACTGAGGGCAAGTCCATTTCCTTCCTCCATACCATTCTATTATCCCATTCCGACCAAGGCCCCAACCTCCGTGCGAACTGCTGAATGGGACGAAATCACATGTAGGTACTCACATATGGGACAACGTGGTCATCTGCGCGGGCCATTAAACTTAATCATTTATAGACTCTGTACATGGCTCCTACTCACCTCAGGCCGTACCCTGACCCACTGGATCCAGTTCATAGAGATAAAATGATGGCACCGTAACTTTAAAAATGCTGACATGAAAAAATAGAACATGAAGTTGAGGCCGTATTATGCCACATGCGAACTCTAATGGTACTATATTGCTTGCCGGCTCCCAGGAAGATGATCTGAGGAGCCTAGAGAAGGTGAGGAAGGAAGCGATTATGGTTCCAGCAGTTCCACCGACAAACATTTCCTGACCAACTTCAATGTAGTTGAATCGATGGAGAATTCCTGGAATCCTTCAAGAAATGAGAAACGTGAAGATGAGTCGGGAATTTCCCAAATGTCGTAGGTAGAGAATTTTTAGAGCCGTCAGGGAATGACAGTCCTAGGCGGTAGATGAAAGGTAAGACAATATTGTTGATGATGGGGAGGAGAGAGGAGCGCGAGGAAGCGGAATAGCTATGACAGGCTTCATCAGCTCCGTCAAAACAGAAGGTTCATCCGACATGGGGATGCACGACTCCCTCGTATTTAGAATACTCCTTGTGCCCAACTTGCTCTTCTTCCTGCTGGAGCTAAGACTACTGTGTGTGAAGGATAGAAGCGCAGCAAAGTTACAGATTTCCTAAGAAAATCATATGAGTTTTGAAAAACTCTCTCGCACTGTGATACCCCTACATGTGGACGTATCACTCTAGTTATACGGAGATGAGCTGTAGTGTCTTTTAAAAACAGTTAAGACCACATGTCCCAAACCCAAATCCCAGTATGTACACCATGAAGGCACGTTTTCAAGCTGACAGTAATTGGAGTAACATTACCTGTGTGTGTTGTGTTATGTAGATGGTAGCACAGAAAGTATGAAGGAATTTCCGGGTGATATTATTGTTGAAATTGCACCTGCATCTCCAAATCTTCATAATTCTTTTTACCACTCCCTTCCTTACTGTAGTATGATATTCTGGGGGACGTTTTGGTCCTTTGGTGGAGGGATACGTTGAACAAGGATGGAGAAAAGGAGAAGTATATGGATTTCTTATTCTCTGTATCCAGGTCTGCCTTGGCTTCGGAATGAGGCGGGGATCAGACGAGGAGAGTATAGGCGATGAACATGAGTGCCCGGGCCCAGTGAAGAAGAAGCAGCAGAAAATTGAACACATTGACATAGCAAGGATTCAGCTGCCAATGAGGAAAGGTTGTTCCTCTATCGATCAAGGACCAGATGATCGAATTCAACCAGAGACAAAATCTGATATTCTTTAAACTGATGCATCCACAGATATCCACATAAACATACGCACACACACAGACATTCGAATGATGACAGACATCCACGTACAAAAACATGTGTACAGGCGAACATCACCTCATTTTTCATTTTATTTCCCCATAAAACCTCTCTTACTCTCATTAATCAACTAAGCTTCTGACTAATAAAGAGGGAAGGAATTTGAATGCGGAGAGCGTGGAAACCACGTCCCACCAAATCCCTCTACAGAAAAGAATGACGGAAGAGAAGATATTTTTCTGAGCCAGTGTAACAAATTTGATATTATCATTTTGTATTCGTCCATAGCCTGAACAGGAGGTACTTTACCGTATTCCGAAGTGTACAAAACATATTGGAAAATGTATCCAGCTTTTCAATTCTTCTCATCTCCTCAGCCTCCGTATAGCTATTACCATAGGTTTATAGTTCCTCAATCGGTGTTTGTATAACTCCTATCTTGCTGTCAAAGAGATTTGTACGCATAACTACGTAGTTATACCAGGAATTTGGAGTTGAATCAGAAGATTTACTTCGAAAATTCTGATTCGCCTTTATCTGGAAGTTAGAGTGTAACAGAAGGAAATGTCCACCCCGGTCACCTGCGTCACTCAAAGTCTTGGGAAATGTCCCTGTCTCACTTTCCTACCTATCCAATCTCCGACGTAGGATCTATGACTTTTAAAAATTAGAACCAAGATCCTGCTTTGTACCTGTAACTAAACGAATTCATTTGACGAACTTGAGTCGTGGATCAAACCATTATTAATGTCGAGCAGACGAAAAGTCTTCCCACGGTGAGCATTACAATTTTGCCAGTGTCATGCGTAACCGGTTCGGGCCCACCATTAGGATGGGAAAGAATTCATTGAGATTTCCCGCACGTTATAATCCTTCCCCTCCCAACTTGTTACCGAATCCCCACCAAATTCCTTTCGCCTGATTTAATGCTAATTAAACTGGGTTAGAAGACGGGTTGATCATCCATTACCCTGTCCCTTGAGTGATTTTAATCAACTTTATTATTCCGAGTTCCGGGCCAGGAAGGAGTGCAGTGTATGTAATTCGTACAAATTATTATAATTACTATTGCCACAACTGCGTAATGATATGCCTCATGGTGTGAGTAGTAGTATAGAGAAGATGGTTTCGCGGGGACCCATGCCCGTGCTCAGAGACAGCGTCTGAAAAGTTGGAAGGAAGTCATCTAATTTGTGAGTCCGAAGCCGTTCAGCTTCTGCAGCAACCTTGTGAAAGACTTCCATCTAGAGACCTCAACCGGTGACTCTGACTCCACGTAAGCACTTCATCACATCTGGTTATATTCTATTATACGTATATGTATACATCCATACACATATGTGGGAAATAAAGTTCGTGTATATTTGATACCAAAAGTGTCTCTGCCACATTTCTTGTATGCTAATTCAATGGAAATTTATATCACAGTTGTAAAATCTCCTATGGTTCTAGTTTAAAGGGCAAAGTTAACTGTTAGTTAGTACTCACTAGTTATTTAACTGTTTATGGGAATCCCACATACCACAAGTGCATATACCGGTTGCTCCATACGCCGAGGAGATAATTGCAGTTATAAAAAATGTTGGGGGTAGCATTTGGCCTTGGGATCGGCAACAGGACTTATACAAGAAAAATGTAAAGGAAATAATAAGCCATTCAGTGTATTTCCGCAACAAGCATGAAGGATCAATTAGAGCAAAGGAAGTGTAGTATGGCTACATTGCACATGTACCCACAACAACCATTCTAAGTCCTCCTCACGACAGTGTGAGCACTGCCGAGCTCTTTTGCTTTCCAAGGCGAAGTGTGCATGTATAAATCTTCCCACAAGTCATGGTGAGTTAACACATGGCAGCTCTCTTCGGATTATTCGGAGAGGTTGTCGTTATTCTACGTCATTTCAACTTGGAAATTTGTAGCACTTGACTAATGTAATTAGTACCTGTGGGGAATTACCCATTTATACGCTCCCCCTTCAACAGTTTTTTCCCGTTTGAACAGGAGCGGCAGCGCATATGCAATGCTTTACTTTCCAATTATCTCTCATGCAGACTTCTCACAAAGACGGAGGCGGCTCACCATAGGAGCATAAGGCACCACGCCGTGGTACATCACTATTATTATCACCACATAGAACGGTGTCGTGAAATGACTTGGTAAAACTTTACGGAGGGATACGCACATTACCTTTCTACTGCTCCTGCTGGAGAAGTGGATAGATGGATTCCACAGCTGATGATGCTTACCATTATATGGCGGGGAAGAATGACTTCGAAGGTTTGGGATTCGACCATGTCCTTCCTACCCAACAAACTTGTACCATGCTTCATCAAAGCTACGTGTATAGGCCTATTTGGAGGACACGAGGGGTGAAAATGCTCAGCCGGCGGGGGCTTAATGAGAGTCACTGTGGTGCGATTAGCACTGGTAATGTGACTCTGTCCTATTTATTCACGTGATTCCTATTCACAGCAGCCCCCTCCAATCTCATCTTAGATAAGTTAATTTTTCCTCTGAGAAGATTTTTCAAAGGTTCATTGCTACTACTACTCTGTTTCTACCTAATAGTTGAGCTTCCTACCTCACCAACTTCCCGTTGAAAATGGAACAGATGTGCATGAAGGTGGAAAACCGTTAGGAAAATCAACCAAATTATAGTCACAAAACGAATTGCAAACTCAACTATAGAAATGGCTCAAGAGCAGTAATGACTGGATGGGACTCCACGCTTCCGCCCCGTCCAGATAATGATGGTGTGACAGAAGTGGGTTAAGAAGGATACAAGTGCCAGGAATAGCACAGCAATGCAAAAAACTATTCTTCTCAGTCGACAGTCTCAGGGGGGGGATTTTATTGATTGCAAAGTAGGATGTTTTCTAGCTCGAGAAGAAGGCTGAGCTGGTGACGAAAATCCGTGGAGAATTTTCTGCGGGCATGGCAGGGGATCAACTCCTGCGTGAAAAACTATAATCCTACACCAACCCCTCTCCCTTTCCGTCAACTAGGAGGAAATATATACAGAGTGCGTGTAGAGCAACATCTTTGACATGGAGCGGTGTCAATCTCACAGGGGTATTAAATGAATTATTCTAATTAAAAATGAGAGAGTTTGACCCAAATAAATGCCATTAATGTAAGTGGATTAATGTCTATACGAACACTAGTTTGGATGCTGGTGGCGTTATGGTCAGTTTGGCCCCCATATTATAGAATCCATTGAGCTCCTGAAATGAGGGACCCTGCATGTTGAACGGTAAAGATGTAAGGACATTAAATTTAAGTACGCCTTGGCTATGACTATAAACTGGGGATATATACTGGGGAACCCAAATTTGCTTAGGACTTACGCACAGCTAAATCTCCGGATATCATGTAGATGTGGGGACAATGGGGTAGCGCATGTAGGCGAAAGGCGAGAGTTGCAAGGAAAACTTCATGGGATTTAAAATTATAAGGACCCTGTCGTTGGCCACTACTCCTCTACATGTTTCCGTACCATTACATTTATACAGCCTTCCGCTGAACTTCCTCGTAATCGCTCTCTACGGTCATTACGGCAAGTTGTTGTTATGTGTAATGCACTCACTCTAATCCCCTCGATCTGTCATTTCACCCTAGAACATTCCTACACTAATTCTGCTTACTATACCATTGCTATTGTTGTTACTGTTTCTACCACTACTACTGATACCAATACGACTAAAACAACTGCAAAATATACGACGCAAATTGAATACCTAAGCGAGGTCCCACACCGTTTTATATTCTAATATCAATGCCGCAGGATCATTTCACATCTCATACCATTATCGGCTGATCAATCCCAGTAGTAAAAAAAAATGAGAAGATGGATATTGGCAGTAAACCTTTGTTGTGCTTTACCACGAGTAAAGTTCCACCTGAAAAATTTCAACTACATTACGTGGTCCACGTTACGAGGGAGTGGAACGATCAAGTGATGATCTCAGTTGCTCATCGCTACTAACTCATTCGTACCGGAGGGAGTTGAAGAGCAGAAAAAGTATCTACATATTCTCATATCAGGTTATGCGTCAACTAAAAATTTAATATTGTGAAGAAAAAATTGAAGCAATCCTCAAAACATGTGTCCCCCGCGTCGTGGGAGAACAATAACAGAAAATTGGAACAACGCCTCTGAGTGGAGGTGGAAATTGGAATGATCGTAAAAATATAATATTGTGTACAAATCCCTGAAAAGCCGGATCCATCCCAGTCCAGCATGTACGAGGAAATTTATGAAGTTGCTGAAGTTGTTGGTAGGATCGGTCTTAGAGCTTGTTCTCCCCTGACTTGCCATCATAGAGCGACTGACGCTGACAGAGATGAAGAGGGATTCCGACCTTCACCTTGTCCTATCGAGTTCATTTTGAGCGGAAAAAAGTCGACGCACTTGAACCGTTGCGGCACAGAGCACATCGTTTCCCTGCTCTCAAAAGTGGTTTGCTCGAGCGGGATAAAGAGACTGAGGAGATATATACCTGGACATGGACGTGCTGCTATTACGTGTTTGTGTGCACAACAGATTAGACGACGTGCCTCACGCAAGTTGCAAGAGTTACATCAAAGAATTCAGAAAGATGTTCAATTTAAATTTGACCCGGCCTCAGAAAGCCCGTGTAACTCACACACCTTCACATGTCAAGTAGTGCTTCGCAATACGGACAGGACCATCCTCACTGCCAAAGAGACCCAAATAGTAGTTTTACTACCAACCACCAAAGCTTGACCACTGATCAAGGCTGCGTGATAATCTCACCCAGGAACTAGGGCTATTGCGGGTCTGACCTATCGAGTCCACATACTTTTCCCACTGTCACTACCAACTCTTATATTCCACTAACCCGAATGTAAAGGATCCCTCTGAATAGGGTGAAGTACACGACCAATTTATTTGTCGAAGCTCCCCTTTGGATTCCTCCGTGAGGATAATGTCGCCGGAGCTAATGGAAACCAATAACACTTGGAGTATTGTGTGGGATGAGATGGGGACTTCATACGTTCAATTAGATTGAAACATCCGCGCCTTTCAGCTGCTGATCATTCACAATGGCACTTTACACGGCGAGAGCCTCCGTGTATGGAAAAGATCCAGACGGGGAGGCATTAGCCTCACCGATTCTTCTCCGGTATTGGCTTAAACCAGTCTAATTTGCATTTCTTACTCGCACAAGCTCACACTGCCACGAATTCCATCTCTGTTGCCCCGAGGACTCATCATCCTTGTATCTCCGTTCCCAATGCAAGATGTTGGGCTTACTTGATCACCAATCACCACCCATATCCTTACATAAAAGCGCACATTTAAAACCAATATAGATTCCATTATACCAACTAACGGATTTGAATAGTGCCTATGATAAGAATAGGCATACATACATCCATACACATGTCTCAGGTATGTGGATGTCAGCTGAGGATGGTCTTCTTCCTGATGAGGATGAGAGGATCGATGAATTTGATGATACCGATATGGGTGTTGCTCATGATGACGACAACGACAGTAATGGTGTGCCATTGTCAGTTTCAATCAGCATCGCAATAGTGTAGTGGAGGCCCACACTATAGTTTGTGCTTGACGAATAGTGAGTGGCTAATACACACCTAAAACATTAAAGGAACAAGCAATCCCTTCGGATCCAATTGTCCGCTAATTATTTGACAGGGATTGGGAAGCGTGAATGGCTAATGTGTACTTAGGGGCTCGGACAGGAGGAATAATGACAGTATCTATATTGCACACATGCTACGCCTCACCGGGCAAGGTGAGATGGACAAGTTGTGTACACACAGTATGATACGCTCACTACTGGCTTATCGGAAGGGCAAGATTTTACACCCCATTGCTCTCTTGTGGGTATTCTTCTGGCGCTTTACATGTGAGCTTACGTTCCACGGAGATTGCATAAGATGCAGTTGTGCAGGCCGATGTTTTGAGTAATGAAGCTATACGGCTAGGCCGTCCCATACATAAGGATAATGGTGACGTTCACGTAGGGACGCTCTGGTGTCTGTGTTGTGTATGCGTGTGAGAATACAGGGGAAAGACTTGAAGCACCTCATGCGTGTCTCCCCACTCTTGCACTTGAATCTAATTCCCCGTCTTCATCGTCTTCACCTTCTTATTAAGGAACAGACGAGAGCTAAGAGTCAGTCTTGGTCTTATCTTCATCAGATTTTATACCCGCTTCATGCTGCACCACGGACACTACTGAGCCTTCCATGCTCTCCAAGGTGTGAGTGCCATCCTCTTCCAAACGTTCCACTCGTCCCAATAACAATTTTTCCAAGCGTCAACTCCATCTTGGCTAATCAACTAAAAAGAGACTCTCTTCCAATCTAAGGCATAATTTATCACCCAGAAAGCTCTGATTATACACTTTTTTCCCGAGCCGGACGATTAGATTATCGGAGAAAGGGAAGGAGCGAGGAAAGACTAGACCGTCAATTGGAGCTTGATATTACAACAGCGGGAAGTGTTCTCTCATTTGACGTGTGGAGAAGACGACGACGTTATTTCCTCTGTTCCTTGTGCCTCTGTGAAGTGGAAAGTGAAACCAAGGGACGACGCTGCCGATCCATGAAGGTAATGAAGGATTTCCTATAATTACATATTAGCGAAGTAATTAGCAATTAACTTGGATTGGAGAAGAGTTGTTGGTTGTACTGAAGTCCGAGAGGAGTTATTAGTGTTTGTTCTTCCAGATGGTTTTTCTTTCCGCCAACCTGGGTCGTCATGTGTACACGAGTGTTAATTCGTTTGAAAGTTTTGAGGGAAAAGTTGAAGCTAATTGACATGTTTTCCTAGTCGTCTGCCTTACATAACCGCCATCATTAGGGCTCATGGGACTTTTGAGGAGGCTGGTCGTAGATATTTTTAGTTGGTGTGATTTATTGCCAATCAACAGTACTAAATCGAGCAATTATGAAATACGATCGTCATGCCACTCAGTTTTTGCATGTACACATAGCATGGGCTTAAGCATATCCTGGCTGGAAAAGTGAGTTTCGCCGCCAAGACTCCTACCCATGATGCCTACTTTGAATAAGGAGAAGTGAGAACATGTTTTGCACCGGGAGCATTGAAGACTTGTTTGGAATGAAGGAGGCGGGCAGGGGAGGATCTGACAGAAAGGAATCCTCCGGATCTCCCTGCTATCTCTACGTATTTAAGTTAATGGCTGCGCCAGAGGATAATCCAGTCACATGGCGACGTTGAACCCTGGGATACAAGGCGCGGGTAGGTTCATGTACGGTCAGAAGAATGACCTGATCCTACCAAAAGTCTCTCTATGGTGGTATATTTAAATTACAATCAAGAGATCAGTTGTTGTTATTCCCATATTAGTGAGCAAATTGACCGAGCGATGGCTTAACGGGTCATCTTAATTACCTTTATTGCAAAATCATTTCCACACACTCAGCTGTGGTTACACCAGTTGTGTTTCCTCCACTAAACGAGCCCTCCATTCCCCACACCCTTAGTTTTATTCAGGAGGGACTGTGGAATAATTCAGAGTGGAGCCGAATTTCAATTTCCCTTGAGGTTAAATGAAAAACTTTGGTCACCAATCCTTAATCCTCTTCCTATTAGCCGACTGCAGAAGTTCCTTATAAAATGTTTCCAGCGTTCTTAAACATCCTCCGCTGGTGTGCCACCACTAAAGGCCATCTGCCACACTTAAGGCAGCACGACTCCACCGCTATGAGTGTGCTAGCGTGTGTGCAAAGACTTGCACCGTGAAGTTCTTTACGCGGAGTCGACTACGCCGGAACGTAGGGGAGGTTCAAGAGTTAATGAATGTGAGAATGAGCCCCGGAGGGTACAGCCTATGGTC
Source organism: Pseudobourletiella spinata (assembly GCA_009870155.1). Taxonomy (NCBI): domain Eukaryota; kingdom Metazoa; phylum Arthropoda; class Collembola; order Symphypleona; family Bourletiellidae; genus Pseudobourletiella; species Pseudobourletiella spinata. The sequence continues at coordinate 23,549 of WJFA01000488.1, forward strand.
AAATTAAAAAGAGACAAATGGATTTAAATACCTTAACGGGGACTTGGGATACTAAAGTGTGGTTGTTGGAGGACGGGCTGTTCTATGAAGAAGATCTGATTTGGAGTATGCAGTCTGGTCACATGGGCGGAATGAGGGGCTCGACTATTTTTATTACAACGCTCATGATGAAAGTGACCTGCGCCGGACTGTGCGAGTGGAATGAAACGGTATCAGGAGGACATCTTCATTCATGTGATGGTGTTAGTTTTTTGTCCGCATGTTTCCTCGTATACGATCCACAATAGTTTGGTGGGGTATGACGGTAGTATGTGGATATACTTTTGAGTACCATGTAAAACTTATGTAGCAAATAGGGAAGAACCACAGAACACACCGAAGAAATGTTTTCGCCTCCACAAGATACTTTTGGGTGAGGATCTGGCAATGGTCCTACCAAGTGCAGAATCTCCGGGTTAAGCCTTTTGCATGGTGGTTGGCTATGTAAGCACTCTCCGTGGATTATGTTCAGCTTAAATGACCCATTGTGTCCGTCCGTAATGCTTCATTCTTAATATTATCCATTTACTCTGAGAAATAAATTATACTCTAACAAATATTGCCTAATGCTTTGTACTTTGTAAAAGTTCCATTTCCTCCTCCTTCTCTTCTTTCGTGGCATCGTCGGAATCTCCGTCTGTATTGTTCCCAAATCTCCGTCCGTTACTGCGCGACGGCGGAAAGCTTCTGCTGAAACATGTCAGACTTGAGCGACCTTTCCGCATCCCCAACCTTTTTTACCCTTCTTCCTCCCATTATGTGGTGATTAGGCAAAGTTATTCCAGCCCTCAAGTCACGGGTACAGAACCGACACCGACATAGTAGCTGAACTGGTGGGCGGAATGTAGGTAAAATTACTGTGTACGTACGGATGTATGCAGACGAAGAGGCGGAAAGAGAGTGGGGGAGACTTTTGGCACAGAATCCAAGCGGTGAGAAAAATGCACTAGGGTATGATCGCCGCTCAGTTACGCCATTATGCAGGGAATATGATGGGAAAGTTTGCACACCATCTGCACACAGGCTCCCTTCATCCATTGTTATTCATGTGTACAAATAGTCTATCCTCATCCGCGTGTATGGCCATGGTATACGGGAGTGGAGCGATGATACTTAGATGGTCATTCCATCTTAGCCTAGAAGTGTCTGTCAGTGGTATTAGTAGTTTTAGCGGTGGAGCTCCTTAAAAGGACTCAGACGAATATCACCGTTGCAGCTCAACACCGGAATAACAGACCGCTAAATGAGAACGTTTCCACTTTAATTTGATTATGCTATCCCCTGTGAGTTTTACCGCAGCTCGGAAGTGGCTCTTGAAGTGTGTGTATGTTACCGCGCGCGAGTGTATGATAGGATTCGGTGGATACGTGCATGTATTGCGTTCTTATGCATGTGTTTGTATGTCTGTGGCTGAATAGTGACGACGGAGTGGCTCTGTACGCTCCATTAAAGTCACTGTAGCCATGAATTTGATGCTTGAGCTCCACCATCATGTAGGAGAATATTTACATCCCACAGAGGTTCCGGGTTATACGTAGGCTTGAGACGAGTCAAAAATGTTGTGATGAGCTGTTGAGATGGAGCATATAGAGCTTTTATTCATCAATGCTGGGTTCAACCCTCTTCACCCTGCTTCACCCCACCTTTCGTTGGAAATTTATATTTACGGTGTATTATTACGATCATCATCATATTCCTGCCGACTCCCGTTTTGTGGCTCTTTCACTATGAGTTGAGGTCAGGGAACTGCATACTCCTGCCCAGGGTAGGAGCCGTAACCAAGTTTACAAAACTGAATTTTTCGTAGTAACCGTCGTTATTTCCCACATGCTATTGCTGTTGTTGTTGTTGTTGTGATATTTTATGCTCGCAATGGTGGTTTCAAGATCATTTTCTTTTTTACAGGCTAAGTTGGGAGGCTGACAATTGTATCGTACCCGAGACCCTCTCCCATATTTCTTACGTTGGGAGATGACAGGAGTGCAGTGGAGTTGCGGCGGCTACAACTCAAGTTCAGAGAGAGAAAGACATCCGTGACATTGCGGCTGGAATTGAGCCGTTAAAAGTGCAATACAAGTGTCCGTAGACACCATCTAATATAAAGTTGGAGTGAAAAATACAGTTTCAATCGCCCCATCTCATTTCTCGTTCCGTTTTATCCTTGACCCTTTCTGCCTTGCCCTAGCCCTTCCAAAGATTCATTCAGGTATCAACACATGTACAGCCTGCATATGCTGATGTTGCTGAGTGCGCACATATAGCGTAAAACTCTGCGACGGGTTTGCAGCCATAACTTGACTAACCATAAGCTGAGTGAGGAAAGTATTATTGACTGTGGCCAGCTGGCCACAAATTTCAATCTGTCCATCACCCCTGCCTTGATTTCTGCCTCCACTTCCCCGCAAAAATTATAAGGACTACCGCACACTTTCGTTCAACGACAAAGAGAGATGATGCAGCCAGGAGTGAACGGGACTGCTTCCAAGAGGTTTTCCCATATGGAAAGTCACAACCACTTCCCGACGTTGGATACACACTTGTTGGAGAGTACAAAGGTACAGAGTAAAAACTCTTTTTCCGCCCATAAATATAACGCTGCAATGAACGATGGCAATGATACACACATATCTATGACTATGTCGCCTATGTCTTCCCATATTAGAACCGGTAAATTTCGCAAATATCGTGACAAATATTGCTCAAGCTCTTCAGGATAGGTCGATTGGAGGTGCAATAAAAACTGAAACTTTATTCCCACTTACTGAACCTGAACCTAACTGAACTACCTGAACAGCCGGGGAAAAAAGGGAACATAATTGTAAACTAAATTTTAAACGGATTTGGATATCTGCTTAGAACATATAGAGGGACTGGTTATGAAGGGAAAGACTCAAATGGCTCACTTCCGTGGATTCCTAATGTAGACCAAGTAAATTGAACAGCCATTTTGTCTCACTTACGGCGGCGAGGCCAAGAACGAAGGCGCAGGCAAAAGAGAGTTATAAAGCAGTAGTCTCAAATGGGGTTTCTGTAATTAAAGTGGCTCCTTTAAGGTGGTTAATTTTTTCCGGGGTGGCTAACGAGAGAAACTATCATGAATTACTGCTACTATGGTTCCCTTGAAGTAATTACCCTTCGTGGAACCGTAACCATTTTAAAGGAGGTGGAAGAGCTCGAGTGTTCCAAAAGCCCCGGAAAGACCCTTCATCACAATCACCATCATCGTCTTCCTTAACATTGTATCCCACCACTGCTGTCAGTAAGTAATTCGAAACTGCAGGATGGTGCGGGATGGGCTGACGTGACATCAAATAATGCCGGACTTTACGGATGTGGCAGAGTGATACAAGTGTCTGTGTTTTCTGCTCCACGGAAATTGAGGAAAGTTACATTGGGAGTAAGAAAAAGCAGTGGAAGGGGGAAGTTTTCCAGATTCTTTATCAGCCTAATAATTTCTGTAGTCTATCCTCACATTCATATGATTGTCATCAATAACAGATTTCAGTGCATAAAGCAGGGCTATAGGAAGGCATCCTTCCGTTATGTCATGGGGGCGTGGACAAAGCGAACATGGGCGTTCCCGCATCACAAGTAGCAAAGTGGATGCTTGTATAATAGCCATTTTAGTGATTGCTCTCATCATCCTCGCAGTGGTGGTCTAGGAATGGTAAAGCAGAGGATAAATGTCATTGTTGACGTGAGTCAGGGGTGTGCATGAGCGGGTACTGCCAATTTCTCATGCTTACATTAAATAAATGCACACGAACGTTTGCTAATGAAAAGTCTGGCGTAGGCAGCCAGACGTTCACGTTCACATAAGAGCATTGGGTGAACATATGAACTGAGCGATGGGGATGTGCGCTGGCGTTTTCCACAGCCCAGACACTTGACACAGGACCACTAACCCGAGGAGCAGGAGAACAAGTTGAACAAAGAGCTCCCCTGAGCTATGAATAATTGAAGCATTGGAGTACAAGGTAGTGATTCATTAGGGGAAATAAGTTCCTGTCACGTTAACTTTTCCTAATGTTTCATCCGTAATATTCATGCGCTCTAGCGTTTTTGGGACAGCATCCCCTGTCAAACCTCATCGCCTCTGACGAGCCTTACATGGGAGGACATATATGTGTGCGGGTGGCAGGATCTATATGATTTTCACCCTTCATTACCTAATTCATTTTCTAATCGTCTTTTTCTAGAGAGTCATCCTCCTCCTCCTTCTGCTCGTCGGATCTGGAGGGGATACCGTGGAATCCGCACTACTGGGAGAGAATTGCACGCGGAGCTCCGAATGCTCCGCCAGCCTTTCAGAATGTGACGCAGTTGAAGGAATTTGCTCGTGCAGGCCTTACACGGTCCAGGCCAATGCCACAACATGTTTACAGGGTAAGTTAATGTAATGCTCGACAATTCATTGAGACAACCTCCCATTTAAGTGTAAGAGTATTCTGCCACCATGGCTGGTTTCATCACACATGCACACGCACACGTAAATTTATTATGGCTTAAATGGAGCTGTTTTCAATGCAAAATTCATGACATTATAATAACATAGTTGGCGTATGTATGAAGGTACACTAATGGAGTCAATAATGCGTTTAGAATTTTATGGGCGGTCTGGGGGGTTTTCAGTGAGATGGCGTGTGTAGATGTGTGTACAGCCGAGTTGAAAACGAGTGGAACTGACCGTTGATGCTAATGAGACGCAAATGATGACATGACAAAACGGATGTACACATGCTATACATCCAGTGCATTTCGCATATGGTATAGATATGTGGTTACTTCGTATGTGTTAAGTAAGGCTCAGACACAACATTTCAGACTCCCTCACTCATAGCTGACATAATCATAAACACCCCAACCAAGTTCACAAGCACACGAAGACGTGACATATCAAAATGAAGTATTTGCTGGATCTATTGTAATTTAGTAATACGACACCTAGCCCAGCGGTCTATATCATACTATACCTTTGCTAATAGTGTTGGAGGGTTACAAACAGAACATAGAGTGATGATGACAGGAGAAAGACTGAAGCACATCTTACAAGAAAACATTTATCAGCGGTACTACCGTGTAACTTCTGCAGCACGGTTCCATTCACCTTTTCAAAACTCTCGTTCATTCCGGCGGCAACTTCTTAATTTCCTCACGTCTCCGAGTTGTACATGAGGGAGACGACGATGACGACAGCAACAGGAGCGTGAGCGGCAACGACAGCAAATTCGATCGCCCTCTCATCTCGTACACCCCAACTTTTTCTACGAACGTTTCAGCTCGACTAGCTTCCCAGTTTCCGACACCGTCCACAGAACAGTACATAGGTGTTCACGTCTCAAAGTAGTCACAGGGAGCTCAGATATGCGCGTCCTCCATTGTGACCACGCAGGAGGGGGGGGGGAGAGAAGAAACAATCGATGTCGGGCCATTATTCCCATCGTCATTTTTCAATCATTTAAAGTGTGACAATATTCCAGCTGATCCATTACAGTTACACATTATCGGCTGTCTCCTTTCATATCCATGGGTACATTGATGAAACTGTTAGAGCCATTTTTCTAATGACTGAACGTATACCTGTTTCATGTGCGCAGAGTTCTGAGAGCTCTAGTTTCACAAATCCAAGTTTAAGAAAATGCATGAGCTATTTACAGTATAACTTCACTTCCCCAGGATTTTCTCCCGCGCAGGACAATATTGATTATTATTTCTCACAGACTTTCTATTTGAACCAAAATGAACATAGGAGCTTCTGTAGTTTAGCCGGAAATATGTACACCCGTGTTTTGGAAAAGATACACTCTGGTAGTGTGGTTTGAAAAATTACTTCATTCCCACAGCACAACTGGGCTCACGTCGGGTTTAATCAACTTTTTTCCTCACTTTTCCAACATGATATTTCTGAGCATGATTTAGTAGAATCCTCGGGGTGTTTTCCTATTCAATATGACGGACTCCCTCTACCTTAAGGTTATGTACTGTGTTTCGTGCTTACATCAAGTCATTCCAGATTTTTCTGACATTAAGTACTCACGTAGGAAGGTTGGACATGTGTATTGTGGTTGAGTAGGAGGTGGGTCCAGGACATAGCGCTATGTCATGAGATGATGGGCAAGTGGCTTATGAAAAGTGAAGTTTACTCCTGCTAATTGAATGCAGTTGGTTTTCTCCCTGGTTCACGTCTCACTCAGCCAGTCAAACTCTCTCGTGCCTCCTCCTTTTCATATCGGAATCATCTGGAAACTTTAATTAGCAAACATGCCAAGGTCCAACTCGCTCTTTGCATTACTTCTATTAACACGACGGTGCATGGGTAGCCAGTGCGGGTTCCACTGGGGAGCACTACCAATACCAAAAACTATGGTGAGAAAAATTCTTGTACATTCCTAAACCTCTGTTTGCGTATGTGTGTATGGTACGGGGAAGCCTGGCAACTCATGCTGTTTGTGTGCATTTGGAACCAAGCTGGCAAGGCATTGAAGTGAGATGAGATGGGACATTGTAACTAGTTTCCCCTATGTATTTTCACATCAAGTTTCTGCACAGGAGAAAGATGGATGAGATGGTAGTGTGTAAGACACATTAGTAAGCCGTTGAAATCTCCACACCTGTCTGCATACTTTTTTAGGATCTGGTTGGAAGTTGGGAAATCCATTGGAGGATTTAATAAAATTGTTTCATTTTATATCTCCTTAGCATAATTCTCCGTATACATTGGAGGCCAAAGTCCGCATCATGCTCCTCCTGAGACATTAACAGACAACGACGGGGAGTAGGAATACACGGAGTCAGTAAAAGGTTTCCTTACTTCCACCTCCCTCATGACCACCACATTAATGTGTGTTTGCCTCCACATGCCAGCTACAAGTAGCTCCGCGGATGAACTTCCACACCAACACGATCATCGTAAATTCCGTAGAAGCATGCGGGATCACATACAGAGGAAGAAACAATGGTCCTTGAAGAATCCCCATGTGGACAGGGCATATTGGATGGTCATGCGTCGGCAGGACACTAATCCTTAGCCTGACCCGTAGTGGGCTAAACAAAGGCATTTGAGGACTCACTCAAAGCAATTTCCCCCGCGTGATGAGGAGATTCGCTCCTCCAACACGAATGGCTTCGTATTAATTTACCAGCAGCGTCCTGGGAAACGGTCAGTTGGTGCATTACCATTACAGTTTTGACAGGAGGGCCATGTAGAGAACCATTCTTCTCCGGTCTGCTTCAGGTCACACAGTGATTACGTCCACGGGTTAAAGTCAGCAAATGGCTCCTTGTACGGCTAATTAATAAGGGAATAACTGCATTAGTTCCCCACCTTAAAGGAGGGGAGAGAGGGTCGTGAGGTTTGAAAAAATCCGCGTCTGTCAAATTTTTTTACGCAAATTATAAATGATGTCCCTGTTTCCAAACTTAAGGACGGCGTGCCGGTAGAGTTGCACCGCTACGACCGCGGCCATTACTTTATCTCTAAGTAATTTATCCTCTCTTTTCCTAGGTAGAGTCATAGGAACTGTTTGGTTTTCAAAAATTTAACATTATCATCAGGTGAATAATTGTAGTATGATGAGTTGGGTATGGGCTCATTAATAACTAACAAAATCAGTGGGTCCAGGGGGCATTGAGGTTTATATCTGTGGAGACGGGTTAAACTTGTGAGTAATTTCCTTGTTCTCCACTATCGCTGTGCTGTGATGAAAACTCCAACTTTTACAGACTTTTAGTTGGGATTCTTACTTTTTGTAGTGTAGTGGTTTGAGCTTTGAGATTTTGGGAGATACAATTATGAAATTTGCGGCTTCACAGCTTATGCGGTCTCTAAACTGGGCCGTGGCTGGATGTGTCGGACGTCGTTGCATGTGCGCGAATGTTGAAGTATGTGACGGAAACCCCTGAAGGCAGTGGCCAACATGGTTATACCTACGAAAATTCCTACCTTCAGCCGTTACATGTCCACTTACATAATCTCACTACTTCCGGTAATGGCCCATATCGTATTCCCCAATCCCATTTTTGGAGTTTGCAGTCCGCTGTTAATGGCTTCTTAAAGCTTATGCACCTAACCGCACTTGCTCTCCTTATTCCATATCCATTGCATCAACTTGACGTGACCGCAGGTAACCCGTGCGGTCTTCCACACTCCATCATGGCACTCCTCTCATCACGTCATCACGGAAGGTAGGACTTTGGCAAAGCCGCACTGGGAGTAGAGGAAACGACCAAAGGATATGCTGGGTTCATTGCATACTGGTATATCAATAACAGTGGGGCGAGTACGGGAAAATTGAGTTGATTTCAGCTTGTGCGTGCACGTGGAATAAGGCACAACGAACACACCTCCGTTGAGACCAGTGCTATTTCATTTATTTTATCACATCTGGTGTTAGAAGTGGTGGTTCGTAGGGGTCAGACGAATACCGATCGCATCCATCGTAGTGGAAATCACGTGTGAAAATGGTTTGAAAAACGGCCCACAATAAAGCCTTCCCCGTTATTACATGCGGATGGGAATAGGACAATAAAAATGTCCATTATATGGAAGGAATAAATGCAGTGAGATCATGTAATTACGCAACTAAATCGTTAATTCTTCTACACCGACTCTGTCATTAGTATGAGATCCTTCGGTACCGCTGGCTTCCTTGCCACGCACAAATTGACAGACGAGGAACCTGCACCCTGCGTCTCCACCCCAGCCAGCTCACTATTCTGTCGCAATTGGCTCATAGAGTGCGAAAAGCTTCACAAACGACTAGGATCTTCAGCGGCTCTTACCGAGTTGAATCCCATTTCATCCCCTCTCGTGAGTAAGTATGTTTTTGATACTCACAATTTTCGATCACTGCTATGTACTCCACAAGGCTTAGGCGAGGGTTAGAGGAGGAAGGCAGGAGCATCGTCCAAGTCCAAATCTTACTGAACAAGATCAATCTGTTTATAAATGCCATTTGAATGAAAATTTGATGGGACGATTGGAGAAGAAGGAAAAAGTAATTATACGCCATATGCGTAGGAAATTAAACAGAGCAACCCCGGTGCCAACTGGATACGTGTTTCATTTGTTTTCGTTGCAAATTGAGTGAGAGTAGAGTTCGAAGTATTGGAATTAGAATAGAACGAGTTAAGATAAGTTTCCTTGTCACAGCCACCAGGGGCATCACACTGCATCAGAAGAGTCACATATTATAATATCTCGAGCAGTTTTGAGGCATGATTTCACTCAGGAGTGCAAACTGAAATATGGACATGAAATGGCAGTACTGTGACGGTCTTATGTCCTATGTGGGCACTGCAAGTTTTAATCGTGAAGTCCATGGGAAAGGTCGAGCGTGAATAAATTCTGCCGTCGTCGTCGGGTAGTCAAAACCAAAGTAATTATCGGATCCGTAGGAGATGGTGCCTAAACGTGGGTGCAAATAAGGATTAAACCTCGCCCATTAGTTTATAACTCACTGTTCGCAGCAAAGGACCCTTGCGTAATCTGAATTTCCTTACCATCTAAGTTGCATGGAGTTGGTTGCGTTGATCCTACCTACAACGGTATCAACGCCAGGAACGTCGGCATGTCGGAACCTTGAACTTTTGTTTATGGGAACCGTTAGGTTGATGGGGAAAAGTTGAAGCGACTATTCTATTAATGTGGTGGACCAGGCTTACATGTTCTGCTCGAGGGCAAAATGAAACTTCCGTGCGGGCGCTGTCGGACCGTCCGTAGAAAATTTCTATCAATAGCTATCTACGAGATACAGTACAAAGGGCCGGGCCGGTCCGTTCAATTTCTTCTCTGAACCCGTGCCAGAAGAGTTTTAGGGTGGGAGAGGGAGAGACAGAGAGAGAAAGAGAATCAGGAGATTGCTCTAAGTAGAGAGGTGAGCTGAATCACGTAGCATTGCAAAGTTCCGTATTAATGAGGATTTTCCCCGTGCTTGTATCTATATAAACTCTCGTTACTCTGTCATGGGGCCTGGCTTGTTGAGTGTTTTCGATTTGGGGTAATTTAAAGACCTAAACACGTATAGCTGTTCGGCAGAACCTAAAGAGCTGGTTCTCAACCTTTCGTCAAATCGACTTTGTTCTAGCAAAGGTATTCGCAATAATTCCCCCCGAGCTATCCATTTCCATACATACATACATACATATATATATATATATATATATATGTATGTATGTATATATATATATATATATATACAGTGATCAGGAATCGTTTACGCCGTGCCCACGCGGGAAAAGCCCTCAACTGTACTCCCCATCGGAGGAAGCCTGAATTCAAATTGTCAAAAACCCCTCCCATACCACCCTCTATGTTGTCCAAATGGAGTGTGTTAAAGAAGTGTGGACAGGACTTCGGTGACAGATTCTCTTTCCCCTCCTTTAAGGTTTAGTAGATGGGTTACACCAGTGATTTGTTCTGAGTCGACAGTTGATTGTCGGAGTTGATTGGCATGTGCCTCATCTTGGACTTTCCAGTGAATTTGAGCAGTTTCGAATTCAAGTTTCGTTTCAGTTCAAGTTCAAGTTGGCCTTTTGACGTATTTTACCTCAATAGCCTTCGCGGCCTGATGCTTATCTATTATGATCTTTATGGCGGAGAAAAGTGTAATTTTCTTCCTCCCTTATTCTGGACTCCTAGAAATATCCCCGTAAAAATTCCTCCCGTTCCTATGACTGGTCAACTCGGAAAAGGTAGTACTCAGTTTCCTTATCTGTGTTGCGTACTATAATATATGGTACGTCACGGGAAGTGGAGGAATGACGGAATTTAGTACTTGATGGATTCCGTAGCTCCAACTGTACAGATACGGGCCACCGGAAGTGGAAATTATGGCCTTCAACCATGAAACTTTGGTGAAGATGCTAAATTATAAGGTTTAAGAATACACTGTTATGAACTTGCAAGCATGAAAATACGACTTGCGGCAGCACTAATTTTCCTCTCTGATATTGAGTTGTAGATGAGTCTTACAGTAATACGGAATTGACGTGTGAAGCCGGGGAGGGCGAGGTTCTGTTGAGAACCCGTCGCTTTTAATAAGTTGCACGACGTATGCCCTTTGGGACAAATTACTAATGTCAGATCTCCCTATATCCCTTCTTCAATGGGAGATGATAGCTGTTGAGGGGACGCTAAATGAAAGGAGTTTTGGTGAGCGCACTCCCTCCTCTTTTCTCCTAATCATACGCCAAGTTGGAACTTGATGAGCCTCTTATAGAATTGCTGGGAATACCTCGTGCTTTCACCTTTTTTCCGTTATTTGATTCTCGAAACTTTCTCATTTCATTGAGCCTCGTCCGCCTCTGAAATGTCTACCTTACTATGAAATGTAAGTGAATATTTGGGAATGGGAAAATTTTCTGTAATGGAGACCCAATCAAAATTAAATGGTGGCCAGACATGAGGATAATTCACGAATGATGACGTGGTCCAGCATGGACGTGTTCCCTTGATGCCAGGAATTTGCTACCACGATCTGGAACGTGATAAATTCTTTCAGATATTTGCGAAAATTCTATGGAAACTGATTTCATGTAATTGAAATCGTGTGCTGAAAGTTTTCACAATCCTGATGATTTGATCTTTTTCAGGTTCTCTCCTGGGATTTTCCTGCGAGACAGATGCCCAGTGCCGAATAAAGGTTCCTTACAGCGGATGTGTGACCGGAGTGTGTTCCTGTGGAGATGGCTACGTCCCATACCGTCGTCATACATGTCTGTCCCGTAAGTTCCCTATGTACACAGCATTATTTTATTTCGTACAAACTATGGGAGTACGTCGTACACTTTATGTGTGTGTACCATGTGCTCATTATTCCTCCCACAGTAGTGATCAATTCGACCATTACGAGACGAACCCCTAATCCTATTCACGGTGACGGTTCCGTGTGGTGGAGGTGGAGCTCATGTGAGATTTTTTACCCCCGGACAGCCCCTGTCCACCGTAAGGCCAGTCCTGCCTATACTCTAACGTTGATTGAGATTAATCTCAGTGCTAGTTTAAAAGAACATTTGCGGACGGCTGAGAAGGTCATAATTGCCCCCTTTTGTCCCATCCATTCCCACCAATGCCATTAGTTGTAACATGAAAGTTCCGTCTGGGTCGATTTTACATACGATGCCTGACACAGAGGGAAGGAGAGCATAAAATATCCATGACCCTCCGTGGTGGACTTTTCTTGGTCAGTTCATCCCAATCATTCCGGAAACGCTCAACTCTCCCCTAGTAATCAGAAGGAAAAGACAATATTTCCACGCCCGGACATGGGATCCAATAAATTCAGCGTTCATTTACAGATATGTGAAAGGGAAGTTCCTTCACGTTTGTCACGCGGAAAGGTCCCGCGTCGTGGGACTCCTTTGTTGAAAAGTCCCATAAGAGGGAAACTCTGGTGAGGGGGATATTCGGCCTTTTCAAGTTAGACAATAACAACAACAACACTGCTCTTGAGGGCACACGATGCGGGTGCATCAATAAAAGGGAAGTAACCACTGTCAGCATGATTGAAAATCGGTGCGTAACGCTAGCAGCTAGCATAACCCCGGCTTCCGTCGTCCTGTAGGCCTACGAGGGAACAGTACACAACCCATGCAGCGAAGGCTTCAACGGCATGAAACTACGCCATAATACATGTCAGTCAGGGATCTTCCGCTGAAACCAGCCGGAACACGGCCGAAATCAGCTCGGCTGCTCTAGGCCGATTCTCGTCTGAACTTGACCGAATTTTTTTGTATGTATTAGCGTGTTGATTAACGAACAGATTTACTTAGCATTGTCATAAAGGGTGTCGAAGTCATTTAAGTCCTCCTGTATATTATCCCTTTTAAAGAATTACTTTGTGCAATCGTTAGATTTTATATGTTGCCAACTTTTGAAACACCCTGCTTTCTGTCGCGATGAAACGTAGCAGTAAAATTGTGGCTGCATGTCAAATTGAATGTCATAAGTTTGGTAACCGCGAA